>JADHZA010000443.1:0-17929 GCA_018831705.1 Torrubiellomyces zombiae | reverse complement strand
AGGCTGCTCTCCGTCACCTCAATCTTGTCGTGCCAGGCGCCGAGCAGGAAGCAGATTCGTAGGGATCTGGAGTTCCATCCCGGTTCTTTGAGTGCGTCGCGTATTGTGATGAAGTTCTTCAGGCTTTTGCTCATCTTCAAGCCTTTTATGCCGAGATGGCCGGTGTGGAGCCAGTAGTTGACCCAAGGGGCCGATTTGCCCTCCTCGGACCAGTATGCTGTTGATTGAGCGATCTGTTCTACTAGTGAGTATATTCTCTTCGGAAAGACAAGGGTGTGGAAAAACTGACTTCATTGTCGTGGTGTGGCCAGCGCAAGTCTTCTCCACCAGAGTGTAGATCTATAGTGCTGCCCAGCACGTCAGAGGCCATGCAGCTACACTCAATGTGCCAGCCTGGTCTTCCGCCATTTTTGCCCCAGGGGCTCGGCCAGGCAGGTTCTCCGGGTCGACTTGCTTTCCAGAGGGCAAAGTCGCCCTCATTGCGCTTGACTGCCGACTTGTTGGCCAACGACCCCTCACCATCGGCCTGAAGCGCCGCGTTGTTGCGGTTCCACGGTTCCAAGATGGAATAACTGTGGCCAGCTGCTTCAAAGGCCTGAATGTCGAAGTAGACGGATCCATCGTCAGTGGGGTAGGCAAGCCCTTTGTCGACTATGCGCTGAACGAAGGCTACCATCTGGGGAATGTACTCGGTGGCCCGGGTGAGGATGTCTGGATCAAGGACGTTCAATGCGTGCATGTCCTCAAAGTAGCGGTCCTCATACTTGCGAGCGACGGCGCTGAATAGACCGTGGTTTCCGCTGTCGATTGTAGCGCCGTAAAGGTGGTCCAGATAGGGATGTATAACATCCTTTGCTTGATCGAGAAAGTCGGACAGCGGGGAGTCCGTTGCCTTTTCCAAGCGTAACAAGGCATCCGCGGCTTGTTGGCCATTGTGGATGTGCATCTTAAGTTTTGCGTCTTGCTCATCTGTCACCTCCCCATCGACAATCCTGCTGTATGCCTTCTTGATTTCCGCACCGTAGGTCTCGAGAGAAGTGTCTGGCGATAAGAGAGGCAGATTCCGTGAAATGTAACGCTTGAGAGCTTCCTTGCCAACCGTGAGTGCCTCGGCCGTGGCCTTGTCCTTTTCCTGACTGTTGAGCTCCTCGAGAAGCTTTGTGCCTAGATGCAGGTAACGGCTCTTCAGGATGATCTTGTCATCCACGTCCGTGATGTTCATCACAAACTTGACCGAATAGCCAAAATAGTCTCGCATGATGCGACGAATAATGTCAAGTGAGACGGCATTTCTTCCGTGGCCCTGATGAGCGTCGTCATAGCAAGTCGGGCCACATGTGTACCAAGTAACGCGCTTCTTCTCCGGGTCGATTGGGGTGAAGACGGTCTTTCGTCTACCAACGCTGTTGAGTATTCGAAGGACTGGAGCTGGCGGGTTCGGGTTTTCTGATGACGGCTCCATCTTGAGTTGACGCGCAGTATGTACTAATCGTGAACGTCGAAAAATGGGGGACGATAGTTGAAAGACTGTCGTGGTCAGGCTCAGACCTCTCAATGCGCTTGCTCTGGGTACCATCCAGCCCGCGGGGGATGCTTGATGATGGGGATGATGATAATTGAATCCTAATCCATGCTGGCAGCTTCAGTGGATATTGTGACTCAGACGGTGGGGGGACCATAGGTACAGTCAGGCCACCAAGCAACTGCCGAGACCCTGTGCGGCTTCAGCTACGACCCCCGGAATTTACCCGCCTAACCGAACACGTCATTGTGTAATAGTCATAGCTCTCAAGCTCGAACCAAGCAGCACCGGTAACGGCACAAAGCCTACAAATTCCTGTGTTCAGTGTCATCCGGCTCTCTCCCAAAACTCGTTCACTTTGGACAGTCTACTATTGCTCTTGTAGCTCTAGGAGCAGACGTCCTACAAACCCTGCAAGTCTCTGGCCACCCTTACCGTTGACTGCAAACCCCGGCCACTCATCAAGATGTCTGTCGAAACTGAGGCCATGTGGCTGGGAGCTTTGTTGAAGAAATATGAGATGAAGACTGAGACGCGGTTCACTTTACGCGTTTGGGAATCTCTAGATCTGCGCCACAAAACCTGCTGGGCTGCGTACGTCTCCGCCGTGGCGTGAAGGCGGCCATTGTGAATGTCGAACTCAAACAAGGGCAACATATTGATGCTCAATTGTCAGTCTCCTTCATCGACATAGTCTCTCTGGGCAGCTCGCTTGAATAAAGGGCGATTTCCCGCTCAATGACACTCAAATGGCCGTTACGAGATGATCCCCCCTTGCCATTCGACGTACTCTACGATCGTATACAACTTCGGACGTCCGCACCGTTTGGCCAACTCTATCACGCGGTGCCGTGATGACAACGAGAGATAATCATGGCATTTCCATGTGTGGCCATGGGACAATACACAATGTGGTCGGTACGGAGCGACACCGCCCTATCCTATTGGCAGGGCGGATTTTACAAGTCTCCAGGTGGCTGTTGGCATCGCATGTCTCACTCTCCAACCCCATACAGGCCCGGCGATTCCACCCTCTGGAATGCAATTCACACCATTCCCTGCCCTCATGGCAGACGAGAGTGCTTGCTCTAGGCGGAACTGCTTGCTCCTGGAGACTCCTTTCGTATGCTTGAGGCATACGAAACTCCCCAGGAAATGCCTCCTCGGGGATGCGAGACATGTCCGCCCCCATGGTCTTTGTAGGCTAGGCCCACACTCCAGAAGACTTCACATGGAGTCGTCTGCACAATGAAGGGATTCTATCAGTCAGGCCCGTGAGGAATGAAGGGGTAGTATCCGTATCGGCAAGATCAAGATGCTCCTCCCCCGGTCTGCGCAGTTTCATCTTGCATCTCCATTATCGTGACCTCTTTTCTTGCATTATCTCGAGTCTTCACGAATCTTCCGAAATTGCTATATCGATATTTCCAATTTGGATGGCGGGCTGTTCATCTTACCACTCCATCACAAAGCGCTTTACCGCGCGTGCAGCCGGCTCCCCATGGCTTCGCTCATGGTCGCGAGCCTGATACTCCATCTCATTCAACCGACGACCTGTCAACCGGCCATATCGTTCCCGTTCAACGCTCAGCTTCCTCTCGCGGCGAGGACAAACCAGCTCTTTTCCTATACCTTCTCGCCATCGACTTTCACATCGGATTCGAAAATCACTTATACGCTTGGCGATCACCCTTCATGGCTATCGCTGGATAGTGACGCACGGCGCCTATATGGAACGCCCCGAGACTCGGATGTTGCTGCTGGTGTCGTGACGGGCCAGACGTGTGACATCGTCGCCACAGACGACAAGGGTTCGACGACGATGAATGCAACAATAGTCGTATCGCGGACGAAGCCTCCCACTATACAAATCCCCCTCGAGAAGCAGATCAGTAACTTCGGGAACTTTTCTGCGCCGTCTTCCATCCTGGCGTATCCATCGACCGGTTTCAAATATACTTTTGATCCCAACACCTTTGGCCAGCAAGGACTCAACTATTATGCCGTTTCTGCCAATAGCAGCCCACTCCCGGCATGGGTCAAGTTCGACACAGGCAGCTTGACCTTCTCAGGAGAGACGCCACCGTTTGAGTCTCTCGTTCAGCCACCACAGACATTCGACTTCGATCTGGTTGCTTCGGATATTGTAGGGTTTTCGGCAGCTTCATTGAAGTTCTCCATTGTCGTGGGGACCCATAAGCTGACCGCTTCCAACCCGATCATCACCCTCAACGCTACGAGGGGTACTGAATTAACGTATGATGGCTTGGAGAAAGGCATTCAACTTGACGGCAAGCAAGTCAACTCTGGCGATCTGAAAGCGACAGTCAAAAATTTGCCAGATTGGCTAGCCTACGATTCTCAGACCGGCAAGCTGCAAGGGACTCCGGGCAACGGCGACCACGCACAGAACTTCACCATCAGTTATGCTGACAGCTTGTCGGACACTCTTGATGTGCTCGTAGTAGTCAACATTGCCACAGGCTTGTTTGAGACTACCTTGGAGGACTTGAAGATCATGCCCGGGAGTGTCTTTACCAAGGATCTGTCCAAGTATTTCAAAGAGCCAGATGATATTGAGATTACTATCTCAACAGAACCGGATGCTGGTTGGCTCAAGGCCGACGGTCTCAAGCTCACGGGTAACGTGCCCAAGACGGCGGAGGGCAGTCTCAAAGTTTCCGTGCAGGCCAAATCGAAAAAAAGTGGTGACTCGGATACAGAGGCATTGAACATCAGCTTCCTAGCCGCCGATGGCTCTACCCCCAGCCTATCTGTGCCAACCGGTATGCCAACAGCTGACCCGACGGAGACTGATGCGGCCGCCTCCGATGCTTCTTCCGATTCGCATTCGGGCCACCTCAGCACCGGTCAAGTCCTCATAGCTACCATCATCCCGATCATCGCTGTCGCCCTCGTTCTGATGTTTTTGGTGTGCTTCTACCGCCACCGCCGCGGCCATCGCACTTACTTGACGGATTGGAAACGTAGGAAGTTCTTTGGCCCCATGGCCAGCTTGCGTCGCGCCAGAAAATCCGACCCGCCCATGCGCGAGGCCGACGCTGTCGGTGCTGCGTCCCACGGTGAGATGCACGCATTAAAGCCTGACCGAGAAGCGTACATGGAAGCCAATTCGGAGATGTCTTCCTCGCGCAGACGCTCTTCCGACACGCTAGGAGACGAATACGCGGCAGCAGTTCCGCACAGTCTGATGGTTCAAGCAGCACGCACAGCCACTATTCGTAGCGTGAGTAACGTCAACAGCGAGGATGGTAGACAATCCTGGGTCACTGTCGAGGGTACCGGCATGACAACGGCCAGAAATCATCGCTCGATGTGGAGTCAGCGATCCGACACGACGGTTCCCGAGTCAACGCATCAAATCTTCCCGACATCCAATTTCACCTCTCATCCGGGCCACTCCCACTTCCGATCAGGACTGGACCTTGCTCTCCCCGCGCTGGATGAGCTCCCGAGTCTACAACCCACGCCGTTACTCGCATACCAGCCTTCCAAATCCCCGCCCCTAAGACCTGTTCACTCTGCACACTCGACCGCATCAAGCTCCTCCGTCCTCCCCTCTCCAGCAAGTAGCGACCGCAGGTTCACCGGCCAACCCCTGACGAAATGGAAAACAGGCTCGACCCTGGACCGCCCCCCAACCGGCTCCGACGCCAACTGGGAAGCCATCGCCGAGAGTGAATTCGCCGAAAGCGAGACTGAGCTGCACAAACCAGAGGCCGTAGCTAAGCCTTGGCTGGGAGCCACGCCGCTGGGCAGCAGGTGTTTCACGCCCACCGAGGTGTCATTTGGCTCGGCGGAAAACTGGCGCGTCATCGGACGTCTCAGCCCCAACAAGACGGATCGTTCGTACCGCGACCTGGTTGATTACGATGTTCCGTTTCACCCATCTCGAATCAGCACGGTGCGTGAAGGCGCGAGACCCGGTGAAGGGGCTGTGTCGCCGACCAAGTCGTGGGGCGTAACGACGCAGTTGGACCAGTCTCAGAGCGCGGCACCTGACTTGCCACGCGCGGATTCGGATGTCATCATGTCGGGTGCGAATGGAGAGAACTATTCGTGGAAGCGAGAGTACTCTGGCAAGAGTGGCAAGAGTTCGGAAGGGAGTTATAAGGTCTTTTTGTGAGATTGAAGGTCGCAGGAACCTGGGTATGACTTGGACGTTTTGGTCTCGTCCTTTATATCTGATTTTTTGGCAGTAACAGTTTTTCTTGGTTACGGACTGGAGCGCACACGGATATACATGAACGGGCAGGGTTGGAGGAGATTCTCATTTTCGCAAATGATACCAGATAGTCTTGGTTGAGTACATGTATGTTTTTTACAACGTACCTTGGCATGAGGGAGTGATCTGGATAGGGCGGCCGATTCTTATAGACAATTTGATAGCAAGTTGGCCATCCATTGAAGAATTAGTCAAGAGGTAGGCGTGTTGAACAAGGTCTTGTACGGAGTATTACTGGTTCATAACCGTTAATTACCCTGTGGCCAACCTTGATTTTAATTTCATGCAATAGCCAGGACACCCCTGTTCTTCACCTGAACAGAAAACGTCGGATAAAGTGTTTCACTATACAAGACCTCTTTGGATACTCCTTTGCTTTGACTTAGAGGCGAGGACGCTTCATGCTCAAGAAGTAAGTTTCCAGAGATGAGCAGTCTTGGTCAGCACCTGCAGTGCCCAGCTTGATAGTGGCTTCATTGCGTGCCTGCGCGGCTGTAAACAACGCACTAACACCACAGGGCGATAAGGCGCTAGGGAAACGGCACGGTCCGACCACTTATAAAACAGGCACTAGTTTTTTATAGAGTCTTATCACAGTAGGGTATAGAGTATTGTTAGTAATAGGTAAAGCGTAGATATTTTATTTATAAGCGTAGAAAAAAAGGTTATATATAAGGGTCTTAAAAAAAGTATATAAGAATAGAGATTATAAGCTTTTTCTTATATAAACTAATTAATTTTAATTTAATTATTAACTTATTATATATTATATAATAATTATAAGCTTAAAAGGTAAATTTAAATTTATTTATAATTTTTAAAAAATATAATTAAATATTTAATTATTATTATTAAAGCTTATTTTATATTTTTAATATATATAATAAAATTAGTTTATATTTAAAAAAAAAATTATTTTAGCTAAAACTAAGTTTAAGTTATTTAAAAACTAGTATAATTAAAATATTATATTTTCTAATATAGTTAAAAACTATAAATTTTAAGACTATATAAACTTTAATTAACTTAAGTATATTATTAACTATTTAAAAACTTTTAAATAATTAATTTTAGTAATAATACTTATATAATTTAAAATATTTAAAATTTAAATATTTATTTTAACTTATAAAAATATTTTTAATATTTTTTTTAAATAATATATAATTAAGTATATAAAATATTAATTAGTTAAAACTTAAGTATAAAAACTTAGTAAATAAATTACTAAAATAGTTAAATTAAATATATATTAAATTATTATAATATATTTTAAAAAAAAAACCCTAATAAATATATACTTTAATAGTTAATTAAAAAGCTTAAAAAATAACTAGTACTAAGGGAATTAAGTATATATAAAGAAACTTATAAAAGCTATTAAATAATATTTTAAAAAATATAATATATAAATTTATATTTTAAATAATAGTATTTAAAGTAATATAAAATATATTTAAAAGCCTATATTAAAAAGATTAGTAAAATAAAAAAAACTAATACTATTTATAATTTTCTAAGTATTATAAGTATTAAGTTTAAGCCTAGCTAGGCTTAAATAATATTTAATTCTATTATTATTAAAAAAGCTAAAAAGTATTTTTATATAAAAATTTTAAAATAAATAAAAACTATATTTTATACTATTAATACTATATATTATATAAAAAATTTTAAAATTACTAAAATATATATAATAACTATAAAAAACTTAAAAAAAACTTTTTATACTAAGTATAAATACCTATATAATAAAAATTATAATTAAAAGCCTAAGACTTACTAAATACTATACTATATAATTACTAGACTTAAAGGTTAAAAACTTAGCTAGCTATTTAGTAAAAAGTAATATATATAAATAAAAGAATATTATAAGAATAAAGAATAGGCTAAGCTATATATAAAAGTAGCCTAGTATATTATAAAAAAGTATTTAAAAAAAAAATAATAACTATTTTAATAGTCTTAATATTAATATTATAATTATTAACTTAATAATAATTAACTAAGTATATAATTTGTTGGTTCGGCTATATGTACGTACGTACAGTGGTGGTAATAAAGATAGCCAATTTAGTAGTCTATTTATATCTTTATACCCTCTATCTATCTATTTGTACGTATATAAGGGTATGGCCCTTATATACATATCGTACGAAAAAGGGGCCTCGTCATATATGACCTAAAAGGTCTACTAGGGTTAAAATAAGCAACCAGGGTTAAGGCCTACGATAGGGGCAAGGCTAACATACGAGGCTATTGTACGGGATAGAGCCATAGAGGCTCCAATATAATTAGTTATTTAAAGTTTATATTATATTATAAAATACTAATTACCTACTTTTTAAAAGTATATTACTTAATAATTATAATACTTTATATATTATTAATAAAGTTAATTTTTTAATATTTAATATATTTAAGGAAATATAAAATAAGTATATAAAAGTAAGCTTTAATATATTTAAAATTATTAAAAAAAGCTAATATATACTTAAAAGTACTATTAAAAGTAAGAATAATATTATAGACTTAATCTTTAATAATATAGTAATTATAAAAGGCTTTTATATAAATATTATATTTAAAGCTAGGCTATATAAAAAAAGTATTTAGTATTATAGACTTAACTATTTTTTATATAAAGGATTAATATATAATAGTATAGTCCTAGTATAGCTAGTTAAAAAGTTAAACTTTATTTTTTTTAAATATAAGCTAATTAGCTATTATAAAAAAAATTAAAATAATATACTTATTAATATTTTTCTAAGTACTTTACTTATAATAATAATAATTATAGCTATATTTAATATATATTTTTAAAGCTTATAATACTTTTAAAAATATAACTAAGATCTTATAAAGCCTAGGGAAAATACTAAGGAATTATAATACTTATATATAAAATACTTTTATAAGGCTATATTTATTAAGCTTAGTATATATATATAAAATATACTATTAAAAAAAATAATACTTTATAATTATAAAATATATATTTAATATAGTATTAAATAAGTTATATTATAAAAGTTACTTTAATATTAATTACTTAAGTCTTATTAAAAGGTATACTAGGACTTTTAAGACTATAAGCCTAACTATAATAGTATAAATTAGCTTTTAGTATTTAAAGATAAGTATAGTAAGTATATAAATATAATTCTATTACTTAATAAAATATATAATATAGTATTTAATATACTAGTTTATTTTAAATACTAAGTTAAAAAGTAATATAAATTAAATATATATAAGCTATACTTAGATAATAAAAGGGTAATAATAGCTATAGTAAGGTAAATAGCTTTTTAATACTAGTTTTTAGTAAAAAATATTAATTTTAAACTTACTTTTATATTTACTTATAAGCCTAATAATTATATAAAGTAGTTAGGGTAGCTAATTATTAATTAGTTAATTTATATACTTATAAGTATATAGTTTTTATTAAAGCTATAGCTTAAAAGTATATATATTATAGCTTTCTTATATAATATTAGCCTTAATAAGTCTTTAGGGTAAAAAATACTAAATAAATATCTAGAAATATAGTTTAAATTATATACTTACTTACTAATAAAAAAATATATAATAGACTTATATTTTAATTAAAATATAGTATATATATATAACTATTATATATATCTTTTTAATAAAAATAAAGAAATTAATTAATACTATAAATATTTTAAAATAAATCCTAGGAGTTATATAAAGTATTTAGTTAAGTATATAGCTTTAAATATCTACTATATATAAGTCTTTAGGCTAAAGAAGGTTTTAATAATTAAGAATATAATATTTAATAAGTATATATATTATAACTTAGTTAATAAATATTTAATAGAGTTTTTAATTAATAAATTAAAAACTTAATTTAAAAAGCTATAATTATAAAACTTAGAAAGTAAAGAATTAAACCTTTTATAAACTTTACTAGAAAATAAACTTTTACTATAAAATTAAATATAGTATTTAAATTTAAAAGTAAAAACTCCCCTAAGTATTAAAAATAAAAAATAAAACTTAATTAAGCCTAGAATACTACTAAGACTTTAAATACTATATTTAATACTAAATCTAAAGCTTAAAAATAGCTAAATACTAGTTTAAATAATAAGTACTTAGTTAAGTACTATACTAACTAATTAAATAATTAAAATATATATAAATATACTACTTAATATTATTAAGGTATATAAAAGTTATTATTAAAATCTAGATAAAGTAATAAATAATATAATATATAATATTATATAAGATATTAAAAAGTAAGCTAGTTTTAAATATTCTTTACTAAAGAATAATACTTAATAAGTATCTAGTAAATTAGCTATTTACTTAAATAATTAGAGTAAAATAATTTTTAAATTAAAATTAAAAAATATAATAGGGGTAAAGCTAGAAAGCTTATAATAATAATCTTTAAGTATAAAAAATATATAATAAGTATACTAAAGTATTAAAATTATAAAATAAAGAAATAAAAAATATATATAAGACTAAAAAGTACTATATAAAAAGTAACCTAATAAGTACTTAATTAATTATTTTTAAAGCTTAAAAAACTTTAAATAATAGCTTAAGTAGCTATTAAAAAAAAACTATAATATAAAAAGCTTTATAATAATATTTATTATCTTAGATATATATTATAATAAAGGTAAGTAAGCTTAAAAACTTTATTTATATAATTTAATATTAATACTAAATATATAAAAATAAGTAATAAATTATTTTTTAAAAACTTAATTTAAATAAGTTATATATATAAAAATTAATATACTAATTAAAAAAAGTATTTAAAAGGAAATTAAGTATAAAAAAGCTAAATTTAAGTTTTTACTACTAAAGTAAGTATTTATTTATAAAAATAATACTAAAGAGTACCTTATAAAGTATAAGGTATATATATATATAAAATAATTTTTAAAAGCTTTTAACTATTAAATAAACCTATATAGTAATACTTATAATATATATATTCTATATATTAATTATACTAGCTATAAAATTTAACCTAGAGCTTTAATAATTTAATATTAAGAATATATTTTTATATATAAATTATAATAAAAATACTAAACTTATAATATATAAGCTCCTTAATAGTTTTAAGTATATTAGAAAGTATATAAAACTACTTAAAGCTTTATATAGTCTTAAAAACTTATTATAGTTATAATTTTAAAAACTAAGTACTAAATTAAAAAAGCTAGGGCTTAAAATAAGTAAAAAAAAGCCTTATCTTTTCTATTTTTTTTTTTTTTTTTACTAAGGATATTTACTTAATTTTTTTTATTAATAATATAATTATTATATACTTAAAAAAATTAAAGTATATAGCTAATATCTCTATAATAAGGTTAAACTATATATTATCTATTTTCTTCTTAGCTTCTTTTAACAACCTATTACTATCTATAGGCAACTTAAGGTTACTAGCCTTAATCCTAGCCCTAAGATCCCCTAGAGTCTTATTAGCCTTATCCTCGTTAATAAGGCTTTCCTTTTTAGCCTTCTTAATAATTTCCTTAATAGCGTTACTACTAAGGGCTTGTTTTCTACTTATAGTACGTCTTAGGGCTATTATCTTAGTTAGTAATAAGGGTCTCGTAGACCTTTAACTTATATTCTTACCTAGTAGCTAAGGCTTATGTAGCCGTAGAAGGTCTATTAACCGAAGTAGTCTACCGGGTTAGGTACAAGGTCTTGCGTATATATAAGGTTTATAGCCTTTAGTAGGCTTAATTGCTAAGGTGACTATCTTATATAGGATTAACTCTTAGGTTAGGCTATGTTTATAAAAAGATATAGGAAGAAGTTTTCTTCTATCTTATACGTAGGCTCTAGGGGCTCTTATAGTTAGGCTATAAAGCCTATCTACCTATATAGACTTTTTAAGTTATTTGTTTAGAGTTTAACTAGAGAGGTGTATATTACGACCTCTTAGTCTATACGCTTATATTGTTATTATATACGCGTTAACTATACTAGAGGTCTAGCACAACCTTAAACTAGTCTATATAGCTAGAGGCGGGGTATCGCCTCTCCCTTATTTAATAATCTTATTATTAAGTTAGCTAAAGTAGCTAGTAGCTTAACTTTTATTAATCGTATATAACTATATATAGCTAATATACTTATCTAAGGCTTAAAATAAGTATATAAATTAAAAGATAAAAATACTACTAAGTTTTTTTTAAGTATTTAAATTATTAAGGATAAGGGAGATAAGTATATTTACTTTAGCTATAAAGCCTATATTAATAAGGTTAGTAAAAAATATAATATAGTAGTTAATAGTATTTTTTTTACTATTTTAATTTTTATATATAAATTAAAAAAGTATAAAAGATTAATAACTAAGTAAAAGATTAAGTATTTTTAAAAGTAAGTTAAAAGCTTAATATATACTATTATAATAGTAAGGCTAAATATAGTATATTTAGCTTTTAAGTTAGTAAAGTTTTTTACTAATCTAAGGCTTAAGTACTAGTAAGCTATAGACTAAGCTTTATATTATTTATAGCTATATAAATATTTTATATTTTACTTTAAAAATAATAATAATACTTAGGTTTTAAAAATAGTTTTTAATACTTTTTTTATAGATAACCTTATTACTTAATAGTTATTATAAGGATATTTTATTAAGCTTTTTAAAAGCCTTATTATATAAAAAGTAATATACTAATAGACTATAACTATATCTATAATAAAAGTAAAGCTACTAGTTTTATAAGAAGTTATATATAAGTCTATTATTTTATAGTATTTTTTTTAAGAAATTAAACTTTATACTATTATAAAAAATAACTAGGACTTATATTATAATAATTAGTAAATAATCTATCTTATACTTAATATAAGTAAATAAATTAATATATAGCTATACTATATAGATATATATAATATATAGCTAAAATAAAAAGTTAAAAAAAGTACTTTTATAGTTATATATATACTTATTATAAAAATACTAGTAGATAGATTTATTAAAGCTTTTTTAAAATAGTAATTTAAAATTTTTAAAAGTATACTTAATTTAATAGACTTATATATAGTTAAAAGTATTATAAGTTATAATTATAGTTATAGTATATTAAAATATTAAGGGGGGGTATAGCTATATTATCCTAGCTAAGCTAGATTATTATATAAAAGTCTCCTCTTCTTATAATAAAGTATTATAAGAAATAAATAAGATCTTATAAAATATATAAATAATAAAAATAAAGTAAAAATAAATACTAGCTAAAGTAAAATAAAACTTACTTAAAATAAATTTACTAATATATATTACTTATTAAAAGTATAAAATATTAAAAATCTTACTAATAAGTACTAAAAGCCTCTAATACTACTCTTTTTTTACTATAATAGGTATACTAAGTATACTTTAAGCCTTATTATTATTATTATTAAGCTTTTTATAGACTAAGTTAGGCTTAGTAAGGAGAGTATATTATAATTTTATTATAAACTAGTAATAAGTAACTAGTTACTTAAAAATTAATTATTAAGTAAAAGATAAGTAAGAATAGTAAGGTATTAAGCTTACTATATTATTATTAGCTATTTTAGCTTTTAATATCTATATAGTAATAGGAACTAATATAGAGTCACTATTCTAAAAAAGGTTGTTTATTATAGGCTAGGTATATTAAGAGTATACTATTTAGTTAGATT
This sequence comes from Torrubiellomyces zombiae, assembly GCA_018831705.1. NCBI lineage: Eukaryota > Fungi > Ascomycota > Sordariomycetes > Hypocreales > Ophiocordycipitaceae > Torrubiellomyces > Torrubiellomyces zombiae. Next base: position 4,460 of record JADHZA010000443.1, on the reverse strand, counting down.
AAGTATAAGAAGAAGTATTAAAGGCTTTATAAGTATACTTTATTTAACTTATAAGTATACTTTTAAAAAAGTAAAATTATTAAACCCCCTTCTTTATTAGTATTTAATAAAAAAGTAATTTTTTTACTATAAAAATACTTAAAATAAGTTTTTAATAAAAATAATTTAATTAAAAAAAATTTATTACTAGTAATAAATTAAAAAATATAATATACTTTTTTTTTACTATTATAAGTTTAAAATATTATAATTATAATAATAAATAATAAAAAAAAATATTATTATATAATTTTAAAAAAAATATATATATTTTATAATAAGTAAAATAAATATATAACTATAATAAAGTTATATAAAATAATATAAATTATATATATATTTAAACTATTAAGTAATATATTATAAAAAATACTATATTTATAGTAGCTATTTATATAATAGATAGGCTATAATAACTTTATAAAATATTATTTACTAAGGGGTATATTATAGTAAGGTATAGAGTATTATTAGTAATAAGTAAAGTATAAATATTTTATTTATAAATATAGGAAAAAGGGTTATATATAAGGGTCTTAAAAAAAGTATATAAGAATAGAGATTATAAGCTTTTTCCTATATAAGCTAATTAACTTTGATCTAACTATTAGCTTGCCATATATTGTGTGATAAGTCTACATACATACAGGTTTACAGCCCTACCACGCTTACTTATGACGACGACAACAACCCCCGGGCGCCGAGGCCCCTCCTCTTGTTCACTTCGACGGTCCTAACCCAGTTGTATATGAATATGCAGGCGAATGCAAGTAAGATAAGCGCGGTAGCGATCAGAGGCGCCAGGATGGCAAAGGCGGTGAAACCAGAGGACGCAGCCTGGAACGCATCGTTGCTTCCCATGGTTTTGGTTGCAAGTCCGACTTGCATTGCCGCCAGGACTATGGCGATGTAAACGATAGCGCTGGCCAGCCAACCAAAGTGCTGTTGGAAAAAGGCACTGTATTCGTTCCAGCGAGCCATGTAACCTTGCAGGGGAGTCTGCGTCAGGGCGTATATCTTGTTCAGACGACTCAACCGCAGCTCGCCGTGGTGGAAGCGCGGGTCGATGCGTGGATATACCTGCTGCGGATCCAGCTCTTGGACGAAGGTCCTCCATCTCGACCAGCATACCTCCTGCGGCAGGAGATGCTTCTGTCGAGCGAGGAGAAAGTCGCTCTCGTAGGATATGAGGGCTGCATAGGAGAGCAGAAAGCCGAGCGCGCGTCGCCGAAGCATCAGGCGAGGACAGGTGTGTGTCTCGCTGCCATGGACGACAGCAGAACAGTCGCAGCTGGGTTCGCAACAGAGGTATTCCTTCCAGAACGCGCCCACCAGAAGAAAGCGTGGGATGGGCTTCAAGAAGATGCGGCCCGTCGTCCAGACAAGATGCATGTCCATTCGCTCCGTGATGAAAATATCGCGGCTGAGCAAGAGCTGATTGTGCAGGGGTCGCGGGGGCATGGGCACGCCGGCCAGCCAGAGCCATTTATGGATTTTGGCAAGGCGCTGCAGGTCCAGTTCCCGCCCAAGGCAGGCCGTGACTTGCTGACCGACAGCGGCCAAGTCGCCAGACACCTCGCGATACGAAGCCGGCAGAAGCGAAACGAGCCAGTCACGGTCGGGCCTGGTCTCTCTCTCCGTCAACTTCTCCTTGTTCTCGCCATCGAGAAGCTGGATTGAGAAAGGAGGACCCTGTTGTCAGACTTGTTAGCTGCAAAATCGTCGACACCGATGGAGCACACAATGAGCGAGTACCCAACTATGTCGACTTCCATCTCCGCCATTGCGTTGCTTTCCATTGACCATCTCCATTCGAGGTGCTCTAGGCTTGTTGCTGCGCCTACAGTAGACTGAATCTAGCAAATTGAACGGATTCTGTCGTCGAGTACTGCACTTGGAATGCCATCGGAAAGGAAAGGAAAGCCAATTTTCTTGTCGGGACGGGATTGGCCTTTTAAAGACCTCAGCCCCCATGCAGTGTGACATATCGGAACCTCAAAGCAAGTACCCGTCCTCGTCTGCCTTCATTACCCATTGGGCCTCCGTCGGGTGGCTTCGCCACGCTGATCTCTGCATGAAGTTCCGGGCGAAGCCATCAGGCTCGCCCGACCCCCTTTTCTCCTCCATCATTCGCTATATAGCGACGGGAAATCAGCCTCACGCTGTTGCATCCCCAGACCATCTACTTTTCCGCCATCATTTGCGCGCTGCCTCACACACAGAGTTCTAAGTCGTCGGTGGCAGGCGAGATTGTCATAAATCGTTAAGGGCATCTGCCGCAACTCGACCACCATAGACCAGTGCCCTCAGACATGCTATGGCCATGATCCCCCTCCTCGCACTTTCATTCGTCCTGTTGGGAGTGCTCATTCGGCTGTATGGTAGTATTTGGGGCGTGCTATTTACTGGCTGCATTCTTCTGCTCACATTAATCGGTATAAGTTGCTTGCCCGCATGGCTTGGGTTCGTCAAAGGCAACGCGCGTAAGTCGTCGTCTGAGCCACAACAAAACAAGGACGCATGCGGGACTGAAGAGCAGAATAAGAGGGGGTACGAAACTTCTGGCCGCGAAAATGCAACGGCCTCGGTGAGATCGGGAGGCCTTTCGACAGACCCAGGCAACGCATCACGCAAACCTTCTCCCTCAAATGCCCTTCCGCCTCAAGCCGAACTAGGACTGCAGATTTTGCACGATTGTGATACGGCTAGTGTTGAGTACGATGTTGCCCCTTCATGACCCCAGTCAACACCTAACGATTACGTCTAGTATCGTCGCTGTTCACGGGCTTGGTGCGAATCCCGACTACGCCTGGGTCTGGCAGCCCAAGAACAACCCCCCTAATAGCAGCGGATATCCCGACGAGCCGTTCAATTGGCTGCAGAAACTGCTTCCGGCCAAACTGTCCTGTCGAGTACTGGCTTACAACTACAACTCGGACTGGTTCTGCAAGGCTCCCCAACAAAGGCTCTCGAACATCTCGGATAACCTCCTGGACAGTATTCGAAACATCCGTGATCAAGTTAGTCTGAAAATACAGGGCGAATTATCTATACCGTTAAATACTTACCAGAACAGGCTACCGACCGTCCTTTGATATTCATAGGTCACAGCTTTGGGGGCAATGTCATCCAGCAGGTACGCGACCATCATGCAAGTCATGTTCCTGCTCGACCTTTTTAACATCTCGACAGGCCCTCGTCTCCGCTTCCAGGCATCTGTCAGAGTACCTGCCTATCGCTGAAACGACGATTGGCGTCGTCTTCTTCGGAACGCCTCATCGGGGCAGCGCAGCTGCAGCATGGGGCGCTTTACTGGTATCGCTTGCGCCGCCTGGCTTTGTTCCCGAGGACAGGCTGCTGAAGAGTCTAGAAGAAGGATCTGATTCCCTCGCGGATCGTCTACGAGACTTCTCCCGCTGGCTCTTCGTGGAATCAGTGCCAGCCGTCTGCTTTTTCGAACAGCTCAAGACGGACTATTCCTGCAGGATGGGTCTCTTGGGTAAATTCATCCATATCAAAGAGCTCGTGAGTGTCTATATCTTGGTCAACGAGTGCTTCTGACAAGTCTTCCAGGTCGTACCTGAGGCCAGTGCCTGCATTGACGGCCATCATAAGATACCCCTGGACACAGACCATCTCAAACTGAACAAATTTTACGGCTTTAACGATCGCTCCTTTAAACTTGTCTACCCTGAGCTGGAGCGAATGGTTCGAGGTGCTCAAGACGTGCTGAGCAGGCGTCGGAAACCGAAAGCTATTCCGATGGACCCGAGCGCTGCGCCTACCCGTCTTCGAGAATGCCTTCAGGATCTGAGTGTGACGAACCCTCGAGACATCCTGTTGCAAATCCAGACTCAAAAGCGCGAAAGGGTAGGGCATACCTGCGAGTGGATCCTGAAGCGGGAAGAGTTCTCTGCCTGGGGATCCAACGATAACTCGTCGCTTCTTCGTCTCGTCGGCTCACCAGGCATCGGGAAGACGATGATGTCCATGTATCTCATCAAGGTCCTCCAGGGAAAGGTTGAGAAATCTCCCGACAAGATACTTGCGTACTTTCTTTGTGACGACAAAGATCAGGAGCGCAGGACGCCTGCTGCTTTGCTTCGAAGCCTCATCTGGCAATTGCTACTGCAACGAAACGAGCTCTTTCGACACGTGAAATCGGATTATGAGAAGCACAAGAGAAACAACGTCTTCGCGAGCCTGTTTGACAACGTCTCCACCCTTTGGCGCATCTTCCAAGACATGCTCGGAGATGAGCATGCCGGTGAAGTGTTCGTTCTCATTGATGCTTTAGACGAGTGCGACAGCTCTTCGCGCTGGACCTTGCTCCGTCACATTAGAGACTTCTTTCAACCCTCGTCAAAAGCAGCGGGGAACCTGAAACTTTTCGTGACCTGTCGACCTGAAATAAGGGACAT
>JADHZA010000442.1:0-17948 GCA_018831705.1 Torrubiellomyces zombiae | reverse complement strand
CCCAGCTTCACCCGCCGCCTCTGCCATCAAAATGTCCAAATCCACACTCGCCATGTTCGCTGCACTCGGTGCCGGCGGCGGAGCAGCCCTCACCGCCGCAATGTACTCTCTCCGCTCAAACGACAAGAAGCCTTCACTTCCCACCAGAACCTCCATGACAACCACCACCACCACTACTGCACCTCCCTCTGCCTCCCCGGCCGCGATCCCCTCGACAGAAATGTTCGCCGCCTCTCCGACCACACTCCACGGTCCCGTCAACCCAGCTGGTCTCTTCGAGTACGGCTTCCCCGGTCCCGTGGCCGATGTAGCCAGTCGCTCCGCCCTGATCTCGAGCTACGACCGCCGAACACGCAACCCGCACTGGGTCGTGGAGCACATCACGCCCGCCTCCCTTGCCCTGCGCGAGGGGGATCGAAGACATAGCTACTTCGCCGAGGACGACGCTGTGCCGCCCAAGTTCCGAGCCCTGCTGAAGGACTACTTCCGCAGCGGCTACGATCGTGGCCACCAGGTCCCCGCCGCGGATGCCAAGTGGTCCCAGCGCGCCATGGACGATACCTTCTACCTGTCCAACATGTGTCCCCAGGTCGGCGAGGGGTTCAACCGCGACTACTGGGCGCATTTTGAAGATTTCTGCCGTCGTCTCACCGTGCAGTATCCGTCTGTGCGCATCGTCACCGGCCCGCTGTATCTCCCGCGCAAAGACCCCGTCGATAACAAGTGGTACGTCAAGTATGAGATGATTGGCAGCCCGCCTGCTGTGGCGGTACCCACGCACTTTTACAAGGTCATCTTTGCGGAGGACGGTCGCGCCGGCGGCAACGTCTCTATTGGCGCTTTCGTCCTCCCTAACGCTCCGATTCCGAATGAGAAACCCATTACCGACTTCGAGGTACCTGTCGAGGCCGTCGAAAGGGCTAGTGGGCTGGAGTTTGCGACTAAGCTGCCTATCGCGAGGAAGAGGAGGCTTTGTACGGATACGACCTGCGCACTGGTAATTAGGGATTATGCCGACAGACAGAAGGCATTTGCCAAGGGCGAGCCCAAGACCGCTGTGGTCGTACCGGTGCAGCCACGGCCTTCATGACGATGCTGAATGACATGACGGTCTTGGGAGACGGGTCATTTGTATTTGCATGGCATGCGGAACTGGTTTGATGTTGTTTGATCATGAATCTCTAGCATCCTCGCTCTCAGGCGTTTGATATTCATTGTTCATGGTTTTGTGTCACAAATACTGGTTTTCCGGGATGCATCAAGCTTGCGTAATGCTTTTAAATCGGGGAGATGGGAATTTTGTACCATGGCCAGTTCGTTTTAGATAGAAATAAAGCACATCGATCATTTAGATGTTAATGGCTTCCGCGATCGATCGGCATGTAGCCAGACTTTGCTATACTAGTATACAATAGTTTATTCCGTTTTAAGGGCCTTGTAGGGGCCGTGATGCAACGTCTTTATTTAAAGCCATCGCTTCTCTCAAAATAGGGCGTAAATGTTGTCGCTATCGTGCTCGAGTGTACTTTCCCTGCCTCTGCTCCTTTCGCAGACTCTCTTCTTGACTGGGCAAAGGGGCCCTGCGCCTCCCAGCATCTCCCTTATCGTCATCGAGTCCATGGAATGGTGGTGGCGGGGGCGGTGGAGGAAAAGCGAAGCCCCCGGGCGGAGGCGGCAGGTTGCCAGGAGGTGGTATGAGGCCTGGGGGCAGCGAGCCCGGTGGCGGAAAAGGGACACCGGCTTTCTTCATGAGTTCAATGAGCTGTGCTGGGTCGGGTGGTTTGGAAGGATCGAGGCCCGGTAGAGGCGGAGGAGGCGCGCCGTTGAGGTTAGGCAATGGGAAAGGAAGAGGAGGCGGCGGTGCTGCGGCACTGACGCCAGGTATCATGGGTGGTGGAGGGAGGCTGTTGGTGGTCCCGCCTCGGAGAGGGAGGCCGGGAATACCGGGGACACCAGACCGGGGGGCATCTTGGTCGACAAGGGCGTCGAGTTCGTCTTCCATCTCTTGCTGCTCCTCCTCTTGTCGCTGGCGTCGGTTGCCGCGACGGTCCCATGTGCCTTGCGCCTCGGCCGCGGCTTCGCCTATGTGATACCGGTCTTGGAAGACATCGGTATCGCCGGGCCGGGCACGGGTCCAGAAGCGTGTGAGACGGTCGTTGGAGCCGGATGCGAGGAGGTGGCCGAGAGGATGCCAATCGAGTGACCATATGGCGTAGTCGTGGGCGAAGGAAAGTTTGTGCGTCGGCCACACGGACTGAGCGGGTGTCGTGGCGGGATCCATGCTGTCGTAGGGGGCAACAGTCAAAGGTTGGCCCGGAGGGGGATTCGGTGAGTCGAGGAGGTAGTGGAAGAGCGAGCCATCCATGCCGCCCGTTGTCAGCAGATTGGCATGGATGGGGTGAAAGGTGAGGGTGGAAATGTCCTTCTCGTGCCCTTTCAGGAGACAGATATCACGCATCGTCCTCAGATCGAATACGCGGGCGGTTTGGTCGCGGGCTGAGGTTGCCAGACAAGCCCCCCTCGTGCGTTCAAACATGACCTTGGTGATGGTGCTCTTGTGACCGTGGAGCGTTGTGAGGCAGCGATGCGTGCGAGGATCCCACAGCTTGACCAAGTGGTCTTTTGATCCAGAGACGAGAAGTCCCTTGGAGGGATGCCAATCCACGCTCTTGGCATCCCATCCGTGACCCTCCAACTTGGACTCCATCTGCCCCAAGGCGAAGTCGAAGATCTTCAGCGTGGAGTCGTCCGAGGCGCTGACAAACTTGGAATCGTTGGGAGAAAACGCCAAGTCTCGAATGGGGTCGGAATGGGCATTGATACTTTGAACATTGTTGAAGTTGGGTTGCCAGTACTTGATGAGACCGTCGTGGTCTCCAGATATCAGCCAGTCATCGCTGTGGGAATACTCCAAGGCACGAATGGCAGAGTCGTGAGCCTGCATGATGGTTTCAAAGTTGAACCCGGTGCCGTTCCAGAGGGTGAATTCTCCGCTCGTCGATGCTGTCAGTAGCCTACGACCCTCGGGGGTCCATCGCACGACGTTGATGGGGTGTTTGATCTTGTTCAGCGACGAGTGCAGATGTTTTGCTGGGATTGTGTCTGCAGCACTGGTTGGTCGTGCTGCAGGCGGTGTCATCTGCATCATGGTAAGTAAGAGGACGGTGCGAGTCGAGCTGAAACTTTGAACACTGACATCGACGATGTAGCTGGCACTGGGCCGTTCTGCCTCGCCGACATATGACCCCTTGTACTTGGGGACTCGATTCCTCAGCCAGTGGCTTACAGTGGAACTGTAGTCGGTGACAGGTCCTTTCGTATCATTGTTAGCGCCCTGGCCGACAGCGCAATGACGCCGCAGGACATGGAGCAATGGGGCGAGGATGATGGAGTGATTGAGGACTCACTTCGACCTCGCATTTTTAAGTAAGCCCCATCCTGCCCTCCGCGATCGCCATGATCACCACGCGGCTCGTAAGCCATGGCCTAATCCTTGAGATGGACGTGTCGACATGCAAATACGAGGATGAGCGGGAGGCGGATTGACCGAGGCTTTGCGACAGAAGAGAATATCGAAATCTGGGAAAAGATTGAAGAGCAGAAAGACACTGCCTCAATGGTGTGAATCGTAGACAATGCTGCCAAGTATAGAATTCATGCGTCCTATTAGTTGTTGGTTAAGCTTTCAGCGGCTTGGTTAGAGTGAAGAGTGAGTGAGTGAGAAGAGGCGGATGACAAGTGGGAAGATGAAGTGTAGTCAGTGATTAGTCATTTTGGGCGACCGGCATGGAGAGTTTCCTGTGGCTTGGGCCTTGTGGCCGGGTTGGATTTTTGTACCGTACTTGTACGTTCACTTGGGGTTGTCATGCTCATTCTACGATTGGTATTGCAAATACTAGTCGTGCTCTGTCCATGATTTGACTATCATTTCTCGCCCTTTGCGATGGGTAGTAGCTAAGAGAAACTGTAGTATCGCACAGGCAGTCATCAATGTTCTTTGTACTTACTTTGGTTCAGCTTGATTCAGTAAGAAAGGGATTGCCAACCAGAGCAAGAAAAAAGCACAATGGTCTCACAAATGGGCTTCTGCTTGGAAGATGTATAATTATTGAAAACGTTGCCAAGAGGCAATTACAGTGATACAGTAAAAAGTACGTACCAGGGTCAATCAATGAACACGGCCACATCCGACCATCACATGCTTTCTGAAAAACCCTGGCGGACGACAGAAGCCACAGAGGCCGATGGCACGATGGGCCGGTGTGGCAGCTAGCGCCACGATAGCCATTGGCCCCGCTGTTTTCCGCCGCCGCGGCCTGCATTGTTCTGGCGATATCACCCTGTTGTAATTCCTGAACATCTCATCTGGCACCCATGCACTGTTCCTGTTGGTTCTGATCCGGCAGCCTCATAATAGTTACAACATGACTTGAAAGTCCCGTCGTTTTCTCTATCTAATGGCCAGAAACCGCGTCATCGCTTGTGACTGACGGACAGACAGACTACATACGAGGCCCATGCTTCCAAGGGATGGCCGACCCGGCGCGTCGAGGAACTAATACAACTAAAACCGTAGTATTCCGTAGTACTCCGTAGTGGGATCTACCAACATCGGAGCTCACTCATCCCACCCCTCCCTCCCTTGTCAAAGCCAAGTTCCAGTAGGTGACTCCGTACTGCTATCTCGATTCCCTTTCGCCCCCTTGAATATTTCCCACCCGACCATCATCCATCCATCAATTGCAGCTTGACTCCCACAGTCTCACCGGCCGCAATGAACTCGGCCACGTCTACCGGCGTAGACGGTGCCATCGACCAGCCGGCCACACAGCGCCGACCCAATGCCGACCTCATCGACGTGGAGCCCAGGAACGGCACCACGGTAGACAAGCTCAAAGCTTCGACGCAGAAAAAGTATCGCCACGTTGCTGCCGTGCATTCAAAGAGTCGTCCGTCATGTCTGAGCCACGATTCAGACGCCGCCCCCAGCTTTATCGGCTTTCGCAATCTGATGGTCATTGTCCTGGGTAACGTCCTCCGTCTCCTTCTTTGTTTTGATCCGTCCCATGTCGACGCTTGCTTGTTGCTGATACGCTCTATTATGCTATGTAGTCGTGGGCAATTTGCGATTGATGATTGAAAATCTGCAAAAGGTATATCCATCTACCTTGTCGTCTTGACGCACAATTGGTTTTCCTCCCAAGTCCTAATTGTCATCCCCAGTACGGCGTCTTGATATGTCTCGGCTGCCACTCCTACAGCAGCGATGACGTCCTCATCGGCGGCATGCTCTATTTCTTGATTCCGTGCAACCTTCTCATCGCCTACCTGATAGAACGGGCTGCCGCCAAGCAGGCTCGTGGCTCTCGAAAGCGCATCGAACCTGGTTCGGCCGGTCCCTCGGAGCAGGACCGGAAGAGGTTTCATTCGACCTGGGTTCTCATCGCTTGGGCACATGCCATCAACATGACCTTGGCTCTCGTCTTCACCACCGCCGTTGTCTACTTTCGCATCCATCACCCTCTCATCGGCACGCTGACCGAGATGCACGCTATCGTCGTCACTCTCAAGACGGCCTCGTACGCGTTCACGAATCGCGACCTCCGCCACGCCTTCCTGCACCCTGTCAAGGACGAGCTCGTGCCGGAGTTGTACGCTCAACGCCCCTATCCTGAGAACATCACCTTTGGAAACCTCTTCTACTTCTGGTGGGCGCCGACGCTCGTCTACCAGCCCGTCTATCCGCGCACCGACCGGATCCGCTGGGTCTTCGTCTTCAAGCGCCTTGGTGAGATGTTCTGCCTTAGCGCTTTCATCTGGTTCGCCAGCTTTCAGTACGCTGCTCCCGTGCTGCGCAACTCTCTTGACAAGATTGCCTCGCTCGATTTTCCCTCCATCCTCGAGCGTCTGCTCAAGCTGTCCACCATATCGCTCGTCATCTGGCTTGCCGGCTTCTTTGCTCTGTTTCAGTCGTTTCTCAATGCCCTCGCCGAGGTGATGCGCTTTGGTGATCGATCCTTCTACGACGATTGGTGGAACAGCGAGAGTCTAGGCGCATACTGGCGTACGTGGAACAAGCCCGTGTATACGTATTTCAAGCGTCACGTTTACATGCCCATGGTCGGGCGAGGCTGGAGTCCCTGGGCCGCGAGCTGCACCGTATTTTTAGTATCGGCCATATTGCATGAGGTCCTTGTCGGTGTGCCCACGCACAACATTATCGGTAAGCCAACTTCGCTACCCTTGACACTCCTACCATGCGAGGACATGGACTAATTCGTAAAATGGCTCTCAGGTGTTGCCTTCTTCGGCATGTTCCTGCAACTGCCACTCATTGCACTCACCGCACCGATGGAGAAGAGAAAACTGGGCCATGGAGGAAGAATCATGGGCAATGTGATATTTTGGGTCTCATTCACCATCTTTGGCCAGCCGTTTGCTGCCTTGATGTACTTTTACGCTTGGCAGGCCAAGTACGGAAGTGTCAGCCGGCAGCTTGCGCAGCACGGAGCTGTGAAGTGAAAGCAAGGACCGGGTAATTTGACAGATTGGACGGAGCGATAGCGAACGTGATCTAATTATATGTGACTTTGGAGTAATCATCTGCAGCTCGGAATATACTCGAGTTATAAACACAGATGTGCTCAAGTACAAGAAGACGCCTAGTTAATATCCGTTCTACACCAAACTCAATGGTCTCAGAATGTACAGTCTAGCGAATCTCACACCTATCGTATGAAGGGTAACCAGGTACGCACTCTCGCGCGATACTCGACGTAGTCAGCAAAAAACTCAACCAGCCTCGTCTCCTCCACGCGAATCCTGCTGTTGAAGAACATCCACAAGACGACTGTGTACGCAGCGAAGCAAAGCACATTTCCCATGACAAGTTGGGTGCCCAGCCCCCAGTAGAAAAACCCAAAGTAGGACGGATGCCTGACAAGGCCATAGACGCCGCTCGTCACCAGGCGATGCGACTTGGCCCTGCGCGTCTGGACAACGTGGTTGAAGCTCTCGCCCGCCTGCAGCATCGCCATGGAGCGTACAACCTGGCCCAGCACTACCATGATGCCCCCCACGCAGACGGATACGTACGTCACACCCTGCGGCCATTCACCCAGCCAGCCGTGGACAATGGCGCACTCGGCCAGCGCCAGGACATGGGCGAAATGATACCAGGGCCAATTGGACGTGAGGAGGAAGCTGCCCGTGCAGGTCACAGGAACGTTGCTGGCTGCCGTGCAGTAGAATTCCAGGAAGTGGAACAGGGAGAGTGTGGCGATGAAGGCGGGAATACGCCAGAAATAGGTCGTAAGAGCGAGGTATGTGGTGAGGCTGAAGACGGCGCCGAGGAAGAAGGCGCGCAAAGCAATGCCTGACAGACTCTTCTTGTGGCCGGGGTAGAGGGCCAAATCTGCGGCGACAACGTCGGACTCTAGACTTGTCCCGTGGTGGCGGCCGTCAAAGGTGCTGCGAAGAGTAGTGGCGGACGGTTGGTGCGAGGCGACGCCAGAAGATGAAGACGCCATGATGGATGGTGTTACGGTCTTATGGAGAGCACCTTTGTTGCGTAGAGTGAGACGGAAAACGCAGGCGATGCTCGGCGTGAGCTCAGATCAAGGCAGGGTGCGTCGCATATTTCATAAGAATCCTTACGGCTGCTGGCGGTAATTGGGGTTCGGGAATGTGCGATGCAAGGTAAGGCGATGACTGCGTTTGAGCGTGGGATGATTGGCTATATGCAGTCAAATTTGTAGCGGTAGACATGGGAAGACTGAGTCATGATACTGTCAGGTGTTGGGGAAAAAGTGAAGATTGGGAGCGACAGCTGATGAGCGTGGACCCCGAAGCGTGAAACAACGGATTGTGCGGGAGAGGCGTTAACTTACTCCGGGCCTTCCCTGTTCGCAGTCTGACCAGCAACAACTGTAATAATCCTCCGGACAGTGGCTTCGCCTTTGCGATCCTTTCATGTTTATCAACGGAAACATTGGTTAATAATTATTATTATCTATATTTCTTCTCCTTAGTGTTTCAAGAGCCCCCTTTTCCACACGGACCATCAAGTAGATAACGTGAAAGCTGCCCCTGAGAAACTGGGCTCGTCGCTACCGGTCCACGCAATGCTGGCTTGCGCTTGCGTAAATCTATCATATCTACTCTTCAGTCACTCGCGCAAAATCTACCCTATCCGAAAACAGAACCGCGTATCTGGACGGAAGTAAGCCAGCAGAATAGTGAGGACGAGCCAGACTTGTACAATCCCCACCAGCATCATCAAGGACTTTGTAGCCAGGCCCTGGCCTATCCCATCATCCTTGAGCCGGGACGTATCGACCTACAAGTCGACGATGCATTGGACAAGTCGGTCCTCGGGGTCTTGTAGAATAGTTCAGTTCCCATTGCTTTGACGGAACGAAGTCAAAGGCCGGTACTGTCCTTGGTCCAAGCAAGTCACAATGTCTCAACTCAATCCAGCGCTAGCAGCACATGCTACGCGACCATATTACAGATTGTTGTCGCGATTGCGATGCGCTTTGCTGATCATACAGCAGGCTGCGCCATCGACATTGGCATCCTTCGCGATCGGCGTGACTTGCTGATCTCATTTGTACTCATGACATCCGTATAAGTCTTGACTCGAGCCAAATCACAGGCCACCTTGTATCGAAAACGACGAGATGACGAGGACAAGAACGTTGATGAACCCCCACGTGCATGGTATCCAGGTATTCATCTCGTAGTAGCCCGCTCTATACACGGCGCCCAAGCTAATGGGAAACCACGCACAGTCAGTAGGCACTTCTTCACCTTCGCAAACTAGCGGCGCAGACTCACACGAGACCGACGACGCTCCCGGCAAGCAAGGCCTCAAGCCCAGCGATACCCAGGTACACGATCGGCACGGCCCAGAGGTACTTCCACGAGGACCTCTTCCAGCCGTGCGTGAACAGAGCAACGAGAACGGCGCCGAGGTGGAACAGGACGTAGGCTAAGAGAGTCCATATGACGGTGAAGCGCCAGACGTCGGAGATGTGGTACAGCGTGAACGTGCGTTGGGGCGAGTCATCGTACAGCTTTCTGATGCCGAGCGAAGGGAACGTGGGCGTTTCGTAGTCGGGAGGCGGCGAATAGCTCGAGGGCATGGCAGCATACGAATGCGCTGGTGACCAGAGCTGGTCGTGGGAGTTTGCGCCCCGAGATGCTGGCTTGTCGACGTTGTGAAGGCGGCAAAGTCAATCCCAACTCCTGCTTGACTACTGGAGGTGTACAAGTCGTAGTGCTTGCATTGACAATAGCGCGATCGGCTAGGTACATAAGTGGCAGCTGCGGCCCCCTGCTGCGGCGTTGTCACCCCTCGTGCCTCGGCAAAGCTGACTGCGGCACCTACATGTAGGTATTACTATTATTCGCAACCTTGGCGCCTTGAACATCCATCACCATTTCAACGCACCTCCCATCCTCAACGCCGCAGCCTAACAGGTCAGCCACCAGTGCTGCATCACTGGCAAGGAACCATGCCTCCTGACAGGCTCCTAAACACCGTCTTGGAGCTATATCAAGACGTCCACGACGCCTCGAAGACGGACCAAATCATCGGCACAACCATCCACCTCCTCAGCCACCTCTCGAACCCGCTCAACCTCTCCCTTCTGACCTCGCAGCTACTCACCGCGCCGGCCATCTGGAACAAGCAACATGGGACACAAACGGCGATTCGAATCATCAGCATATACCGCACCGCTGCCGTGCGCTTGCTTGAAAGCAGCGACCCGGCGGGCAGTAGAGATGCTCAACCAGGCCGGAGCGTTCTCTCCTGTGACGAGTGGACACGCGCCGTAGTCAAGGGAGCCGACGAGCGATCGAGGCGGTGGCAGCATCTGCTCGTCTTGACGGGCGTGCTCATGGGCACGGATGGCGCCCTATCGGCTTCCTTGCGCGCCACTTTGGAAGAGGCGGTAGTGACGGCGGCCAATCTCGCCCTGCAGAGCAACATCGATGATGGGCCATTGGCGGCAGCGAGTATTGCCGCAACGCTGAATTACGCGTTCCCGCTCCTGTCCGAGCCGAGGAGGAGGCGCGTCGACTGTAGCCGGCTGCTGGCGATTGTCGTCTGGGCGATTACCGGTGAGGAAGGGTTCTGCGACGGGCAATTTCTTAGGGCTGTTGAGAGGGATATCACCCGTCACCTAGGGCCAATCGTCTCTTGGCCTGCCGATTCGCCCTCGAGTCAATTACTTCAATCGATGGAGAAGCAACCGTTGATGGCGAATATGGGTCCCATGGCCAAGATGGCGGCCTTTGCGGTTCAGCATGCTTCCGATACGCAAGCCGTTCTTCATGCTCAGGATACATTGTTGACCTTCACTTCGAAAGTCTATGATGCGTGGTGTTGCACCCAGCTGAGCGAGCAGGAACGTACGCGGGAGGCAGCGCAATTAAGCGCCGAGACGCAAAGGACGACATGGCCGCTGCTCTGGCGAAGCTTGCAGAAGCTCTTGTTCGGCACGGTTGCTGTCCTTCAAGCCATCGTTGCCAGGGGGGTTCTTGATCCTCAAATACATGCACATCACATAGCATCACAGATAGCTTCCAAGTCGCTTCTCGCCCTTCGAAACCTCTTCTTCATCTCCTCGCGCAGCGGAAACGACTCATTCCAGGCCTACACATTCACCTACCTCACATCAATCGACGTACTCACCCATGATCCAGTTGCATCCGATGCCTTCCTACGGGGCATCTTCCCTCTCGACGCGTCCACAACACCTCGCCAAGGAAACCTCGATCTGTTCTATCTCAACGTCGCTGAACACTTTCCTCTCGCGCTCTCCACAGCGTCCTGCGAAGCCCTCATCATGAAGCCGGCGACGGCCTACCTCGCTGCTCCGCTCGACGGCTCCATCGACCTGTTCGAGTCGGCTCACAGCGCCATTCTCTCCGTCCTCGCCAGTCCGCAGCACAGCGCGCTCACCATACAAACCACTCCCCTGTACATTGTCAAGCTCTTCGACTCGTTCCCTTCCTACATGTCACCGCGCCAATTCCGCGTCGCCTTCAAGACGGTCATGGAGATCGTCTCGCCACCGTTTCCCATCGCCGCCACGGAGCCGCATCTTTCCGAGACGCTCCTGGAAATGCTGTGGCACAATATTTCCATAGCAGGGAACACGCCGCTCGCGGCAAAGGATGATCAGACGCCTTTGTCAGAACAGAGCGCTCTCGTTATGGCGCTTGTTGATTCCTTACCATTTCTTCCGCTTCCTCTCGTAGAGGAGTGGTTAACTCTTGCTGCGCGAGCCATGAATGGCATCGCGGACCCGGCGCTGAGGCGGCCCGTGCAGGATCGATTCTGGGACGTGTTAGCGAGCGGAGAGATGGATGTGGAGAGAGCGACGGTGGGCGTGGCCTGGTGGGGGACAATGGGCGGGAGGGATATGGTCTTGTCAGGGCGAGGAGAGAGGGCCATGATGAGCGGTGCCATTGGCGGTGGTGAGATGGAAGAGAGTAGCAGGCTCTAGGTGATGGTCGTACAGGCATACAACGTCTCGCGACTTACAAAGCCCTGACTGCTCATGGACTTGACTGTGTAGTGAGACTATGATGTAGCCATCACACGTCATCTTCAGAATGTGCATGTACCCCCCATCTGTTTCAGAGCAGCAACGACAATGCTATTGGAGCAGCACTTTGTTGACTTGCGCTTTCCCCCGTTGTGAGGATTCTGAAATTGCCGCTACGTCATAGCTGGAACACCGCTCATGACAGAAATTCCCTCGTTTGACGAATCGGAACTTGTATCATTATCTAATTATAAACCAACAGCAGCTACGAGGCTTAGCTAGGTGGCACCTTCTTCATGCTACCCGCCCAAGTCCACTACCAGGCAGAGCTTGACCCAGAGTCGTGCAACCACCGAGAGAACTCGCCATGAATGCAATTCGATCAATTGGACTTGATCCCGTGGCATCATCAACCTCCTCCTGCTGACCCGACTTGTCTGACGCTCCAGATTCGTCATTGACTCATGCGTCATCGACGCGCTGTTCCCTCAACCCATCGATGCCGCTCGCGATGTACACAAGCCGATGCTCGCAGTTGGAAAACCATGAATGGAACACTCGGATAGATGGCAGCTCCGACTTGCAGGCACCGGCCGGAGCCCACTTCAGTTCGAGACCGTGTGGCTTTTCCCATCAGCATGAGACATTCCCGCAAGCTGCGTCGAGAAGTTCTACCCTGCGAGGGCGTTGGCGGCCCCCTCGTCATCGGGGAAAGCCAACAAACTTGGCCCCCGACCAATGAAATGGTTTCCTGCGCCTCTCCGGTGAAACGTTTTGGACACGTGTGTCCGCATAACGCCATTGATACGATATCCTGCTTCCCAAGATGCGATGCCTCAGTTCCGTGTATGTGTCCTTGGTTCAAGATTCCGAGTGCTAACCGGCTACGCACCCTGGTCCTTTCGGTCTTGCGAAACCCCCGCTTGCAGCAAGAAAAGATCTGGGTACATGGGTGGCTAGCAAAACCTTGTACCCACCGGTTCCTCACGTCCTCCACTTTGCTGGGTACGCTACAAAGTATACATACTCTGGCTGGAAAAGCATGTGGTTGATTGCGACAAAATGACGACAGCTTCCCCGCGCCGACCTGCTCTGCTTGCAGATCCCCCTCCCTTGACACTCATCGCTCTGCTTTCCGGCTGGCTGTTTCCTGGGACCGGTGGACGGGTTGAGTTTTGTCATGGATTCCCAAACGCCACTACCATACTGTGATCTTGATGTCGTTATCCTCAAGATAACTTTCCAGAGGTACGATGGATCCAGACTCCAAGCAGGTCGAGGGCAACGCCGCTTCAGCTGGCCATGGACATGCGATTCAACAGGGGGCACGGCACGAAACAGCCTGATGGAGCCAACATGATCCAGAAAACACCCACCCCTGTCCGCCTGCGCTCAGTCGTTCTCCCATCTCCAAACAAGCCAGAACCAAGCTTTCATCCCTTGCGGGGCCCTCCATCCAAGCTGTAAACCCGAGCGGCGTCTCGGTGGCGTAGCATGCTGCTCGATGCAGCTGGACTAGCAACGCAAGCTAAATCCGCTGGCGTGGTATCAGATCGGCTTCGAATCAAGCTGTGCGGTACGTCAGTACGAGTGACAAGCTCTCAACGAAAGCTCCCAGCGCACAGATATATAGATCGAGATCCCCCCGCGTCATGTAACCGAGAAAGCGGTAGTGATAGTCCATCTTGTCATCCTGCAGCTCTCTACAGACCAACACCATTACTCAATTGCATATTCCAGTACCATAACGTACTCATCCCAAAACATCATGTCTTACCGCGACAACGACGATGTAAGCTAAGCTCTCGGCCATCTACACAGCTCACCATTTTCTCTCACATCCGTCGGCTAACACATTGACCCCTCCCAGTCCGGCTACGGAAACACTGATAGCTATGTAAGTCATCCGCACTCCAAAGGTCTCCACAAGACTGTCGTATAGTTTCCCATGCTGACCCTTCTCACAGGGCTCTGGCCGCACTGGTGGCTCCGGCCGTGACGACGGCCTAGGCTCTACCGGCCGTGACACCTATGGCTCCTCGCGCCGTGACGACGATGACTCTTTCGGCTCGTCTGGCCGCACCGGAGGCAGCGACACTTTTGGCTCATCCGGCAGAACCGGCGGCCTTGGAGGTGACGATGGCTTCGGCTCATCTGGCCGCACCGGTGGTAGCGACACGTACGGATCATCTGGCAGAACCGGCGGCCTCGGAGGCGACGACAGCTATGGGTCCTCTGGACGCACCGGCGGCCTCGGAGGCGACGATAGCTACGGCTCCTCCGGCCGCACCGGTGGCAGTGACACGTACGGATCATCTGGTAGAACCGGCGGTCTTGGAGGTGACGACAGCTACGGCTCCTCTGGACGCACCGGCGGCCTCGGAGGTGATGACAGCTACGGCTCCTCTGGACGCACCGGCGGCCTTGGAGGCGACGACAGCTACGGTTCTTCCGGCCGCACCGGCGGTACCGACACGTACGGATCATCCGGTAGAACCGGCGGCAATGATTCCTACGGCTCCTCTGGTCGCGATGACGACCGCAGCGGCAGCGGCAGCACCATGGGCAAGTTTATGGAGAAGGCTGGAGGCGTCCTCCACAGCGATACCTTGGCAAGCAAGGGCCGCGAGAAGCAGAACCGTGATGACTATTAAAGATGCTGTTTTATTAGTTTCGATCGAGTCGCAAAACAGATGGGAGGAAAATACCTGAATCAAGGGGGCTAGTCTAGTTCCCGAATGAGATATTGAATGGAATGATTTCAATTTTTGCGAGAGAATCGTGATGCGCGATATTATGTGTCGGTCCGCTATGATTGATGCCACAGGCTTACACAGTGTAGCGTTACCGAATGGCATACTTGATCCTAATGATGAACTAATACCTGAACCTTCCAAACATCTGATGAACACAGGAACAAGTGAGCTTGATTGTACGGATGCTATCTACTACTGAATCGGAAATTTCTACTCATCAGGTCATGACACGTCCAAGGTATCTGCAACGCAGCTCAACGCAGCTCTATATCCACCCTCACCAGAATCACACCATCAGTCAAGTGTCCCTTCGCATCCATGAGATGGACGAACCGAAACCCCTGACCCAGCCTATCGAGCCGCACACACGCCCAGGCAGCCAGACTATCACGGCCAATCTCGTCGTCGCGCACGACGAATCGCAAAAAGGTGAGCTCCCTCACCACGTCCTTGACATGGTCAAAGGTAATCTTCTCGTCGCCGTTGAAGTCGACGTCGCAGCCCTTGTACGTCCTCGTCCGGCCTTTGAGAGGGGCCGCATCGGTGTCGCTTGCGCTGCTGTTGTCTGGCGGTTGCACGTCGTCCGGGTAGCGGTCTGATGCTTCGAGGTGGAGCTCGGCTTTGACGTAGGGGTGGAAGGATCGCGGGTTCTTGTCTGCCCAGGGGAGGGGGATGGATTGGGCTGCTAGGAAGGTTATGCTGAGACGAAGGCTTTGGCGGGTGATGGGGATGGTTGTGTCTTTTGGGTGGAGGTCGGTTCGGTAGCCTTGCGGAAAGTGTTAGCTGGCTGCAGACTCTATGACATATGTGATGGGGGATCTTTCACCTGGAGGCTTCAACACGTATCCACCTGTGCCGGCGAACATGCCCTCGTTGAGCATCATGCCGACGTCTGTCTGTTGCCAATTCAGGGCGACGAGCTGTGAGCCCGAGCCCCAGTACAGAGCGGGGTTCAGGTTCGAGGAGCCTATTCGCAGAGCCGATGGATATGTTCGCAACAGGTAGTCCTTGTTGTGGTTGAACAAAGCGGGACCGTTGGTGGTGAGGTTGTCGAGGAATTGGCGCTCAGAGAGGGAAAAGACGTGCGTGGGCATCGTGGCCTCGGCTTGAGACCATGCCTTGAACGACACGCCTTGTGTGTAGATACCCATTTGGCTGAGCTCGGGGATTGTCCGCGACGGCTTTTTCGTCTCGGATGCGTCGTCTGCTTTGCGCTCCTCGTCACTGCCGACGGGTTTGGGCGCCCCAGGTGGAGTGTACTTGACCTTGATCAGGATCTTGTTCCTCAGCTCGCCTGGACTTGGGAGACAGCCCTGTCGTATCTGGTCGTTTGCGATTAGGAGGCCGGCCCAGGCTTCCTTCATGATTTTGACCATGACAGCCTGCTGTTCTGGGCTACAGTGAACCTCGAGGCTGACTATCAGGGGAAGATCTGTGACGGCGAAGGCGCTGTCTCTGATGGCGTTGCACACGTCTCGAAAGGGGATGTCCCTTGTCAGTGTGTACCCGTGCAGAACTCGCGGCTCGACGACCTGGTCTTGATGATCTTCCGAGTCGCTTAACGTCTCTGTGGGGTGTTTCTCAGCGTGGTGCTTCTCAGCTAGACGCTTCCCGGCTGAACGGCTGCTATCAGATCGGACCATTTTCTTCTCGCGGTCCCAATGAAGACTCGTCCTCTCGAGTTTTTGGACAAGACCCCCTGGCATTTTTTGTTTCAACTTGTCAAATGTGCTGTGCTTTTTGGGGGCGTCACTCGTCTCTCCAGTGTGGTCCTTGTCCTTGTCGTGCTCGTGCTGCGTTCTGTCGTCGCTTGCACTGCTGGAAGATGAGCTATCGGGTGTGTCATGCCCTCGACCGTCCCAGACATCCACTTCCACACAGCGACATCCTCGCAGGAGGACGTTGGTGTACGCTTCGGTAGTGCTGTCGCTCGACAGCTGATTACCAGTGAGATAGGTATTGTGACTGGAGGAGATGAAGTAGCTGGCCAGCGGCCAGGAGAGGTCATCTTTCTTATGAGGCGTGGTGATGGAGCTATCCGACGAGGCCATGTACTCCAGGAAACCATGGAAGTCAATGGCTGGACGCGCGAGCAAGCGCGTTGCTGCCTCAGTAGTGCTGTCACTGGATTGGATCTTTTGGATAAATTCCTGCATCTGGGCGGACGTCCATTTTTTGGTCGGCCCAGCGTGAGACTCGAATATGTGCCTCAAATACGGGAGGACGAGGCTGCTCAGCGTCTGGACATGGCGCCTTGTCTCGCTCGCTCCACCTCCAGCCTGGTGGATGGAGTCCATCGTTTGGCTTGCCGTCGTCATGGTGAGTGTCAGAGGGGTCGATGCGCCTGCGCAGCCTGTCTTCCTGTCCGCGACCAGGGTGAAATGCACTACGTAGCAGCAGGCCAGTGCTGGTTGGGCGGCATTGCTTAGAGGTTGACCAGGAGCTGGCAGG
Organism: Torrubiellomyces zombiae; assembly: GCA_018831705.1. Classification (NCBI taxonomy): domain Eukaryota; kingdom Fungi; phylum Ascomycota; class Sordariomycetes; order Hypocreales; family Ophiocordycipitaceae; genus Torrubiellomyces; species Torrubiellomyces zombiae. Next base: position 1,180 of record JADHZA010000442.1, on the reverse strand, counting down.
CTGGCTGGCGAGGAATGATTGCCAGCGAACCCCAACGCCGATGAACCGTGGACGAGGCCGATCTGACGTGTTCTGGTTCTTGGAGAGTACTATCAAGGTAAAATTGATAGGGTAGAAGGAAGTCGGCAGGTTCGGATGTATGAAGAATATGGCTCTGCTCCGTATAGGATGATGGATGGTATTTGAGGAATGGCGTGCCAAAAGCCTTTTGATGGCCCTGTCTACTATGACTGGCTCATGTTATCTGTGGGGCGATTGGCCAGTTGTCGCATTGCGATGGATCGTAGGTGGAAGAGACCAACACTCTAGTCTAGCCTCCAGGTAACCAACTGAGCCACCAAGCTTGGTTGCTCGATTCTTTCCTAATTATATCCGAACCAAGAAAGAAGGATATGTTGCTCTACGTTATAGGTGATTCCTTCCATATCAGCCTGCCACGGCTGTCTTTGTATGTACGGCGCTGGATTTTCCCCATACAAATAGCGCAAGGCTCGGTACGATTGCTTGCCTCGTTAGGTGCAATCGTGAGATTGTTTCGATGAGTATCATTGTAGGCTGGCCCTGTTCTCGTCTTGCGTATGACTGCATTGATTTGGATAACTGCTTCAATGTTCTCTCACCGCCACAAGGACATTCATACATGTAGTAGACAGCCCAGCAAGGTTCCAGCTCCTCAGTAACTCTTTATGTTGGTCCAGTTCGGCTTGTACAACTGTCCTATTCCCACGACGAGTTGAAGGACCGCTAATACGATACCAGTCCCCCCTATCTAGTCGGCTCAAGCTCCTCCGCGGGAAAGCGTCGAAGTACGCTTGGCGGCATTCTACATGTATTGAGCGCACTCACACAACATCATACTCGTATCAGTCAGTCATAGGAGAGAAAGCTTAAGGTAAAGGATGCGCAGATGAGCAATGATCAATTTGATAGCATGTTATTGTTTTGTCAATGCTTGGATAGATACACTACGTATACCCTGGCTCAACATTGGACTATTGGTCCAACAATTCGCCACCTACTTGTACTGCGTCAGATTCCCCTTTCTGAGAAGGATTTGACAATGCCCCTATTGCTCTCCTCATATACCATCAATTCCACCCCTCCATCCTTGTTAAGAATCGTATTTGGCTGAACAAACTTCCATCCCGGCTCGGGCTTGGACGCCACGATATGCCTCCAC
>JADHZA010000441.1:0-17998 GCA_018831705.1 Torrubiellomyces zombiae | reverse complement strand
GGCCTGAGGATGATATAGTCGAATCCAACCCCCTTACATGTATGTTGTCTTTTGGTGACGGACGACCTGATACGCAGCGTTACTGGCGTTTGTCCGTCCGGTCACCTTTCAATCCTTGTCAACACAACCTTTCAATCTCATCGCTATCCATCTCATATTTGTAACATTGCGTTCTTTCGAACATACCGCTTGACCACTGCGTCTGCTGCATCCATGGCTTTGAGATTTTTCAATCATCCATCGCGTCGGAGGGAGATATCACCGTGTCCACCGAACTTGTTCAAAGCCATTTGTGAGGCTCATTGACCTTCATCCCGTCAAAATTCCTCGCAAAGCTTTGCAGTGTTCGCCGTTCGTTTCGCAAAGGGATGCTAGATTATTAAGGATATCTCCATCCTGTTTATACATGAGATCTGCGTCTTTCTTACTCATCGACGGGGGTCTGGTCCAGGGACGACCATAACCAGCCGCCATATCTTGAGCCGCCTTCCCTAGGGCCTCACATTGCGTTGCAAATCCATCCAAATTTTTGATTATTTGGTTTAGCTTCCAGCCGAGATCTGTTTCCTCTGTTTCCTTCATTTGGACTTTGATGTTGGCCAATCGTGATTTCCAATTTTCGAGGATTCTCGAGATGTTCTGTTCTAGATGGATGTCAAGCAATTCCATGACTCGCTCTGGCGACGTTCCGTTAACGTTGCGGAGTTTGAATTCGAACTTCTTCTGGTCGAATTCTCTTAGAAATTTCTCCCTTTTCGCCTTGGCCTCTGTCATTCGTTCAAATAGATACATTTTCTCGGTGATGGTGCAGTCAAGCTGCTGAAAAAATTGTGCCTTTGCTAGAAAGAATGCCACCGTTGGAGTCTTGAGTGACAATGGCTATGCTAATCTCTGGGGGGGAGAGGGCGATGGTCTCTGTTTTATATACGTCGAGATATGAGTAGAACAGTGTTTGTTCACTGCGAGCCTAGGATTTTGGTGCCGATTGCTTTCTCACAGTAGCAGACTACTTAGAAACCTGTAAGGAAAACTGCGGGCGGAGTTATGAACGCCATAGTCTCGAGCATAGAGAAACTTTTGTTTGTTTGGAAGGTGTGAAAGTGTCGAGTTCGGACATTTTTCTCGAGACCTCCAAAGAGAACAGCTGCGGTCATTACAAGTTGTGGATAGGTGAAACAAGGCAGCAAGGCTTGTGAATCAAGAAGACATAGAAAATAAGGGACGTACTCCATGAGACAGCGATGTATGTCTATTGAACTGCAGCGCCAATATGACAATGTACAAAGATATTCCACAGTCATTGGTCCGTAGATAGTGTTCACATAGCCTTTCTCTTGGTTGTTGTCCACAATTTCGGCCGAAGGAGCCAAACTGATGTTAAACACGCCAATTAAAACACCATCGACTAAATGCAGGTTCATGCCGAATCACTTTCAAGATCTCAGGATACCACGTTGTTCATGAACCACTCTTACGCCCAAACGAGTTCGGGCGCAACCCACTCAACCAAATGGATTCGTTGGGTCCCTCGCTTCTAAGGGGTAGACTGGAAGCAATCTCGGGCTTGTTCAGTTTGGTTCTGCGCCGTCAGCTTTGCGACGAGATGACGTTTACCATCCTTCTGCCGTTGTGTAATGGACCAGGATGTGACGCTTACAAAGGTCATTCATCAGATGGTGCAGGGCGACTGAACGTAATAGTGAATGCTACATAGAACATTAAAAAAATTCCAGTTCAAGTACGCAGAGGCCAGCCTTATGATGGTCGATCAAATCGTATTGGCTTATTTCAGTGAAAGTGTGTTTTCTCTTTGAGGCGCTCTCACCAAATGAGTCCTACCAAATACGTTCCTTTGTGCTGGCCACTCTTTCTTCGCAGGCTGATCACAGACGATCCGTTCGTCTAGTGAAGCCGAAGCCCCCGTATCGTGCCAGGAATCTTGGGACAAAATGAGTTACTTCCTACAATGCTGACAACATCAGCCAGCGACATCCTGCGAGGAGCAGCGAAAGGGCACGTCATCCCAGCCGTTGCTCATGCTATCTGTACATCTATCTAGTAGGTGCGGTTATCGGCAGCGTTCAGGCGAGGTGGATTCGCAATTTCGGCTACAGTGATCAAGTGACGATCAATATGTAGAATGAATGGCCCGAGATGTTGGCTCCGACGTACAAGGCAATTTCCGGGAGCAGAGCAACCATGCTGTGGTCCCACCAATTGCCGACGAGCCAGGCTCCAAGGCGAGAGACGACGTGCTTGCAATGCGTCGGAAACCCACGCGAAAGTCGGAGGAACATACGACACGACATGATGGTCGATGAGAACCTTCAAACGTTGCTTTTCTTGCGACACGGAATACTGGTACACGGACAGATGGGTCACGTACCAATAACCGCCTGTCAACCCTGCCGTGCTGTCAGGCTGCCACGCGAATGCGACGAAGAGAGGGAGAGTCTGCCAAAGTGCTTGCAGACGCGGGGGCGGTGAGTCAGCCACAGGGGGCCGAGCAGCCCAGTCAAAAAAGGGAAAGCGCCAGGAACCGATTCTGGGTGGGCACCAGAGCAGGCAACCTGCCTCGCTACTGGAGGGCATCCCGATCGCTGTCCAATCAGAGGCGACCTCTGGCTCCAGGAAATTGCCCCAATTTCAGCGTTACACTTGGGCCATCCCACCCCCTGGCCAATCACGACGAGGCGAATACATGCTAGCAGACAGCCAGACGGGTCTGGGGGAGGGGCAGAGCTGGAGGGGCTACCCGTGCCCGTCGCAAGGCCCAGTATGTACGGATATGTACAGGCGAATACCCCCTGTGGCGCTTGGGTTCGACCGCTCACGGGCAACAACACCGCAGTCCTTGGCCGCCAGCTGAAAGAAGTCGTGCCGTCGACCTTTGTTTGCGAGTCGACGGAAATAGTACGCCCTCATGAAACGAGCGCCAGGACTGCTGCGTCGTCTGTGTGCTTGTACGAGCAAACTCTGACGGGAACCGTGCACTGAGACATGGCCCGCTGTCGGGCCCCCATCGGGGCGAGACGCAGACGCGAGACAACAAACAAGCCGACAATGGGGAAGAAGGCCTCCCCCCCATCGTTGTCGCGTGCCCTCGTTGCCACCCACTTGATCGGTGTGTTGCGAGACGCGCGCCAGGGAATGCAGCATGATGCCATCGTACTAGGGAGCAGGAACGGGGATCGCGCCCAGTAACGCGAGCACGTAATAAATCATGGGCGCTACGCCTCCACGAAAAACCTCCATGGCCCCGGCAAAGTGCCGTGCGTGCCTAATTTCCCATGCCACATACACCCAAATCGAGATGATGATTAACCACGGAAGACACACGATCGCAACGGGACATGGCTCCGATGTGACCCTCGTCCCGTGTGGTGGTATTCGTCAGGGAGCACAACCAGGACGTCGGGGCATAGTGCATGCGACAAGTGTCACCCAAGAAAAAGAAAAAAACAAGCAACGAGTCGTCAGCTTCTCCTCAGAGAAAGCCGCCAGGGGTAATGCCGTGCGCCATGAGCACAAAGAAAGAAAAAAGGCCAAGGAAATGAGGTGAAGAGTTTGCAATCTGGGTACCAAAATTGGGCGCTTGGGCTTGTGCGCCCCCCCGCTCCTCTTAGAGGCCCCCCCCCATGGGCGGCACTACTCGCGCAAAGTACCTTTCCCACCTGTAACGAGGCGCGTCGGTACCCGTCGTGGCCCTGGCGCCCCGGTCGTCTAGACCCTCGCTGGCGGCTCTCTCACCTTAAGTGGTCCTGACGCCCTCCTCCTCAGCCATGGCCTCCTCCTCCTGCTCTTCTTCTTTTGGCTCTTCCATCGCTGCCGCATCCTGCGTTTCACCATCTCACCTACACGCTCTTCGCACCGTTTATAACACCCCCCCAGGGCTTCGTTGGCAAAGTCCATCCCCTTACTCTTGACACGATTCGCGTAAAACCCCCCGAGGCCGCTCTTTTATAACCCCAACGCTGAATCGTCGCCGCTCTTTTATCCAAACCCCAGACATAAAACCACGTTTTGATACAGCAGCAAAAGCATACAGCAAACAATCCAGCCATTACCAGTATTCCCGATACCGAAGGCACCACGACCGATTCACGACGAAGCGAATCCCACCAGCTTGTTCTGAATATAGAACATCTTGCCAGTCGTTCCACTGGGCATATACAACCCTCACTCGTCTCTCTCTCACCGCCATCACAAAATCGACGTCTGCGAGAGAAAATGCATCTGACCAAATTCGCCCTCGCGGCTCTGCCCATCCTGGCTCTCGCCGATTCCACCACACCTGCCCCCAGCAGCACCGGCGTCGAGAAGACCACCAGCACCACCGTCCTCATCACCACGACCTGCACATCGACGGTCAAGAGAGTCAAGACAGTCATCCTCTCCCAAGTTCACACCGTCACGGCATTCCACCACAACACCACGGCCTCCGCTCCCACTGCCGTCGGCTCTACCTCGCACTTTAAACCAGGACCTTACACAGCCACCAACAACGGTGCGCCGTCAGCTACCAAGGGACCTGAGAGCGCCGGCGCTGCTCTGGACGCCACCAAGGTCGCTTTGGCTGGTCTTGCCGGCATGCTCGCCGTGGCCATGATGTAAATCGCCGACGTGGCATCTTCCTCAAAAAAAAAAGCCCCCCCGTCTGGCAAGCGGTCGCTGGTTGTTTTGATCGGCGTCCCTGGGTCCAGTTCTCCCCCCGTTCAATTCGTTGCTGCATCGCCTTTTTGGCGTCGCAGCTCCCGTTGTCAATTTCGATTCTTTGTCGCATATTCAAGCTTGTTGCACGATGGCAGCTCATGTCCGTTCTATGATTTTGACGAGTGGAGAGATGTTGAAAACGACGCTCAGTCCTGGTGTACCTTGGATCGCTACGACTGGATGAAGGAGACGTTGACGTTGTCTCGTTGCTTTTTCCGCTGCTCGACTATTTTTTCCTCGTATTACGTTTCACGAGACTGGCAATGCCGCGTTGAATTTCGTCATACTTCATTTGGCACAGGCGAAGCAATAGGATGACGGTGCTGCACCAGAAGGATCTCCATTCACGTCCTGCACAGACCACACTGTCTCTGGCCTTCAGTCGAGCCTCGAGAGCGATAGAGTCGCCTCGGCTCGGACGATGGAGACTTCACGATTTCCTTTCCTTCAAGATACCCGTCTTAGATGAGTCGGAACAGGTCGTGCGACACATTCACGGACAGCGCAGCACCACTCTTCAAACGACAAGTCACGCAGCTGGGCGCCTACGGATCGGAGCTTTGGGAGTATCTATATCCTTTTGAATTTTCTTCAATTCTTTGATTCTTCACTATTTGGAGAAGAGTGTCCTTTTGAAACTTGGCAATATCCACGTGTTGGGCAGCGGGATCAGCGATGAGCCATGTCATCTGAATTTGGTTATCTGTTCGGACAACTTATCCATAGCCAAATACAGCAAAGTGTCTTCGTCGTACCTCGCTCCAATGTAGTCCAGGTTTCACACGCTGTTGAAACCGTTTGGGAAAAAACCCCTTTCACCAGCTAGATGGCCAAGCTAGAGGCAGCTGAACCGGTATCCCCATGGTTGAAACCGCCATGACTCTACCCGTACTCATATGACTCGCCCATCAACATGTGGCTTCCACGGCAACGCCCACGAGGAATGGGCTGTGGCTGAGGGCAAGTGGCTCAGCTTCTACATGGGGCGACGCCGTGTCTCAGGTTTATCATACAGACTCTTCAACGGGCAAAATCTACATGCTGTCTCAGCGAAAAATAGGCGGGGCGTTTTGTATTTCTTCAGCACGGCAGGCTGGCGCCGTTACTACATGTACATGTATTTTACAATCCATCCATAAGGGCAAAACTATCATCCGGCCACGGCCACGGCGAGAGACTAAGATCCTCCAGCGCGGTGCTCTCGTCAAGCTGCATCTGCAAAAGGTGCGATGATGTTTGGTCCACGGCTGTTTCGGGTTCGCCCTGTGCTTGCTCTCCCAGTGCTTGCTCTCCCAGCAGTGATTCTAAACTGGTGACAAACTCTGGTTTCTGGTACGTCTGGTCCCGTGCTTGAAAGGCCGCCTCACGAGCCTGCCAGGCCATGACGACGAACTGCGCCGCGACGGCATAGTCCTTTTGCTGCATGTTGTACAAGGCGGGCATCTGTCGATACATTCCTTCCAAGGCGCACCAGCCTCGGTCGGAGAGCGAGCCGGCCGGTCGTTGGTACAGCTGACCGGCGAGAGCGGACAGCAGCTCTGGGTAGAACTGCAGTCTCATGAACCATTCGAAGCCGCATTCGACCATGGTATCGTGCGAGGCGCAGGCCTGCTCCATGCCAATCATGTTGATTTTGAAGAAGAAGTCTTTGGCGTTGAAGATCTCCTTGCCCCATTCTGGCTGCTCCTGCATCGGCTTGTTGAGCTCGCCGTAGTGATCGGAGAAGAGGACGCGGACGGTGCGGGCGGCGCGATGGAGCTTGCCGCCTGATTCGTCGATGTACTTCTTTTCAATGTCCTGTAGCGTCGCGTCGAGCTTTTCGGAGCGCGCTCGCGAGTCTTTGAAGAAGGCGTCCGTGTCGTAGTCGGAGTCGACTGTTTGGCCGAGCATGATGGCTTCCATGGCGGGCGAGGCGTAGTCGTTGTCCCATCTGATTTTGTGCTGGTATACTTCGTGCAGGAGGAGGCAGAAGACCATGTCTGAGGGGCCGTTTTGCGGGTAGATGGGGTCCTTGCTCCCGGGGACTAGGAGCTCGTCGTTGATGTTTAGGGGTGATTTGGTGTCCCAGGTGAAGCGGAGCGGTGTCTGGGTGAAGCCGGCGATCATGGCGAGTTTGGCGTCTTGCATGACCACCTGGGACCATATTCTGCGTCGCATCTCGGTTTCGTAGGGGCTCAGCTTGAGGATTTCCCCGTCCCGGTGGTAGCCCATCTTTTGGGCCATGCGCATCGTGGTGCCGCTCATGAGCCACGTTTCGTTCCGATCGCAGCGCTGCTCGAGCGAGTACTGGCGAATTGTTAGTGCTGAGCTTGATCGTGACGGATGGAAAGATGGACGTACGAGGTAGAAATACAGGGTTTGTACGGTTGCCATGGTGTAGTGTTTGATGTAGTCGTAGTCGAGAAGGATGGTCCTTGTTCCGAGATTGAACATTTGGAGGATCGTCTCGCGGTCTTCATCGAACATGGCTCTAGACTCTTCGTTGGTGAGCGAGACGACGGCCATGCCCCATATTGAGAGCACGAGGGCCTGGTACTCAGAAGGAAGGGTATTGATGTTCGCAGAAGCTTCAATCATGAATGGTTCGAGGGTAGGCACGTGAACAATTTTTGTGAGAGGATTAACGCGGTCCAAGAATATACGCCAAAGCTGTAGCCCGTCCATAAGATACGGCTTGTACTGTTCGGCATCGATGTAAAACTCGTGCGCGATCCAGGGGTCGTTCAGTGAATCGAAGGGGATGGTGTCGTCGTTTCCGAGGGCGAACCCATCGCCAGGAGCCTCCGAGTCGACGATGTGGCGAACTCTCTGAAGCTGTATATCACGCATGTCAACCATCTGTCGTGCTACCATGGGAGGGTGTATTCTTCTCATATCGTACCTCGTCGTATATCCTCGCGCCAAGAACACTATCCATGAGCCGGTCGCCCACACTCTCTTTAATCATGGACGGCGCAACGCTCAACTGCGGCGAAGGAGTCGGCAGTGGCAACCGGGATGGGAGACTAGACGGATCGGTATTGGTGGTCGAGGAGCTCGACGGCGACACTTTCGCGTTGGCGCATTGTCGAAGCAGGCTTTCGCATCGGCTCAGACGCTCTCGAAGGGCGCTACTGGGTGGATTGCGTTTGCGAGGCGGTATATGCGTGCCGGGACTGCATTCGAAGCCAGCCTGGGGCGACAGAGGAAAATCACAACGTCAGAACGGTTTTCGGGAAAGCTATGGTGGGAATACAACCTACCTTTTCGCAATTGGAGCATGGTACGTTGCGATCGCATCGGATCTTCCGTCGCTGACATTGGATACACGAGCGCACCTTGGAGAGATTCCGCGTGGCCGAGGACATGGTCAGGCAATGGAGAGCAAGCCGGCCAGCAAGCAGGAGTGCGAGGCCGTCATGCTGTTGCGGTTTTGTTGTCAGGGATGCTGGAAGGATGGATGCTCGAGCGACCAATTTGCGGCTCATTGATGTGTCATTCTGCAGCCCTGCGAGGCGAGGGGGGCCGTTTGGTTGGCCCTGTCTGACTCGCGCTGATGGGCCCGTAGCGTAACGGGCATTAATTCCCCGGCAGCTGCATGCATCTACAGGCAGGTGGTATGCGCCACCGGCTGTGGGGGCCATTCCGAGCTATTGGGGCTACTGCGAATCTGACGAGTCGGAGGACAGAGCTCACCGGCGAGGGCACCAGCTGATATGATGCTGCAAGAATTCACCTCTGATGAGACTTGTAGGCTAATGGTTTAACGGCTCTTCGTTCGTCATGATCTGTTTCTATATCTCGTAGCTTGTATTGACCTCCCATGTGGGACCCGCCGACAGCTGATCGGCCCCCCGGTATCTGGTTGCTACCATGTCATATTATCTCCGACGCTGTAACTACAGTCGTGTGAACTTTTGCTAGGTAATAGAACAGAGTCGCCCTCACCCAATGGGTATCTCTGTTCCACCTCGGTCGCTAAACTGCACTGCCATTCTCCGTCCAGGGGCCCTTGGTGGGCGTGGTGAGATACCACGCGGTGAGGAGGCTTAAACAGTTCATGACTACCAAAAAAAACATATTACGCATCACGTGGTTACATGCCGTGAGCAAGACCAACTTCTAATATAACGGAAGATTTCCTGGTCTTTTATCACTCCTCTGGCAATGCACAGATCACATTAAACAATACACACTGATCAATGACAGGATGAGCTCCTCAAATCTCGATGCCCTTCATGTCGAGTTGGTCGAGCTCGTCATCTCCCACCTTGACCCTCGGGATGTCAAGTCTCTGCGCCTTACAAGTCGCGCCATGGCCGACCAAGTCTCACAGGGCGTCTTTTATCCCTCGCTTTTCAAGTCCAAGACGATCCAGCTCACGACCCAAAACCTGCAACAGATGGTACACGTGACAAGGTCGGGTCGTATGGGATGCCTGCTGCAGCACTGCACCATCACCGGCCTTGTACAGGCCGAAGAGCCTACCGCGGAGGACGAAGCTGAGTACCAGCGTCTACTGGCCCAGGCATTTGGCAACCTGCGAAATGACTCCCCAAACCGTCGACTCGGCTCGCTGTGTCTGGGCGTCGCCGCAGGTGTTGACTACCAAGACAAGGAGCCGGGGTATGGTGAGGCCCGTGAGGGCACGCGCTCCTGGACGACCGTCTGGGATACGGCACTGCGCACCTTCAACGTGACTATGAATGCTCTCGGCGACGCACAATTGCCTATCGAGGAGAACCTGGACATCTTTGGCGGCTTATTGGGCTGCAGCCTGCGTGTGGATGCCTTTTTCACGCTCGCCAAACCCGATCCCTGGGCTCATGTACTCGGATCGTTGAAGAGGCTGAGAGCAAGCCTGTCCATGTCGACGACACCCGAGCCCGAGCCCGACCAGACGGACGAAGAACCCGATTCCGATTCAGAGCCCGACGAAACGATATACCATACGTCCTACCTGTTACGGCCCATTACGCCCGATCCTCCACCCCATTGCCGTCATTCTCGCCTTCTCGAGGACATGGTGTCCTTCGCACAGATCATGCCTCAGCTTCAAAGCCTGGACTTGCACTGGTACAGCCTCGACAGCGAGCACTGTGAAGGAATACTCTCGACAACCGTCAGGGAGAGCAACTCTGCAGCCTGGCCTCTCAAGGAGTGCAGCTTGCGCGGCATCCACACGTCGGAAGACAGCCTTGTTCGATTTCTAAAGGCAGTTTGTCCTGAGGAGTTGACCATGACCGACGTAGACGTTACCTTGGGCACCTGGAGCTCCGTTTTCGATTATTTAACAACGGCGGACAATCGCATCACGTACTATCATCTGGATGATGTGTGGGAGAACGGTCGTCTCGTGCATTACGACGAACCGGGTCCCCCGAAGTTTCCCTGCATAGGCGGCGCAAGACCCAGCACGCTCACACGGCGGTCAAGCCAGGTAAAGAAGGCGATACGCCGCGGTCCTCAACCGGGACGCCAACTTGGGTCGGTCAAGGCCATGCGCTGGTTGAAAAGCAGGACAGAGCGACTTGGTCCGCCTCAGTATGATTATAACTTTGTAAAACTGAACCAACCCCAAGGTCGTTTTGCCATCCAGTGACCCAGACGATACTCTCTCTGAGGATGAGGGTTGACACGGGGCTGGGCCTGTGCAAGCAGTCTACTCTCGGTAAATGACTATTTCTCGCTGCCATGACGAAGGATCGTACCGTGCTGTCACGCTCGGCGCAGAAGCCGCCACTGGGACCCTGGCTGCAAATGAGGAAGAGGACGTTTGGTTCAGCCTTTGCGACAAACTGTACCAGGCAAACATATACTTTGTCAGCAACATATACGGGTAGGCTGAAGGACTGGAGGCTTGATCGTTGCCTAGCTTCCTGGTACAAAGTGAAGTCAAGAATAGCAGGTTTGGTTGCACACTACCTACATACGTGCCATGAAGCTTACTGAATGCACGCGCAATAACTGCGACCGAATACCCGGTCTCCAGTGGCGCTCGTAGTGACAGTCCGGGGTTGCCGATCACCAACGCTTCCCTCCCCGAGCGTCTGCCTGATTGACACGATCCTACAGCGCCAAGGAACTGCTGTCGGCGGATTAGTACATCGGACACATGTGTTTTTATTTCTCTCCGATGTCTTTAGGTACAAGGAAAGAAAGCAGTGTGTCGCTCCCGCCCGAAAAAGGATCCAGACGATGGAACAAGGGTTTCAGAAGCGCAATTTTTTCAGCAATTGCTCCGTAGATAATGCCAACCTTCAATTATGTTTCCCGAAGGCTTCCTGCGGGGACCGTCCATACATACCCCCAGCAAACACAAGCGCCCCGTGCCGTGCCCCGTTCTCCGTACTCCGTACTTCGTACCTCTACATATCCATCGTTCAAGTAATACCTGACATACTTGTAATATTATACGTAGGCAGTCTGCCGACTACTGTTACTTGAAATAACATACCTGTAAGAAACTCAAGACCCAAGTCAAGAGAGAACGCAAGCGTCCCCAAACCTGCCGGTCTCCCACGAACGGTCCGTTAAATAGCCCATGCTCTTTAGCAATCAAGGTTTCCCATGTCTGCCTGGCATGACTGCAAGCTAGTATCGCTGACGAAGCTTGCGGCCTTCATACAGTTGTATATTAAGTACACACCTCAACCCATGCAACTACAATCTTATCCAAGTCCGCTACCGTTTCGCGCGCCCACGATGGCGGTTCTGATCCCGTGGGGAATGGAGAAAACAATCCTCTACGGTGACGCCCGTATTGATCTCCGGAGTGATATAAATTGTCGGAGATTTTTCGATAAATTGATGGCATTCGTTGCCCATCTTTAATAAAAAATTCCGCGTGCAACACGACTTTCCGGCACCAAAACGCCGCGCATTCGTTATGAACACCATTTCATCTACACAGATTACTCCATACTAAATAGCCACAATGCGTGCCTTTGTCTTTATCCTCGCGACCCTTGCGTCCCCTGCCCTCATCCAAGCTGCATGCACGCGACAGCAAGTTATGAAAGTCCTCTCCGAGAGTAGCGTGAGCCAAAGCTCTTTTTCTCCACGCATTAAAGGCAAACGAGTATTCACACGACATAGAAATGCAAGGAAGAGGATGGCAAGCACACCTGTCTCTACAAGCATGGTATATCGTGTAGTTTCGGCACAGTCAAGCAACTCAGCAACAAGAAAATAGTCGCCTTGTGCCGATAGAGGGGCTTTGATGACTATGAGTCGAGTCGAACGATACCCATGGGTGTGTGCTGGGTGGGTGAAACAAGCGAATGTACGAACACGGTGTTTGACGGGCAACGACCGAGGTACATGGGGTTTAGAACTTGTAACAAGTCATGTACGATGAAGATCTACGTTGTCGCACAATATCGATTAAGGCAATGACATCATAGGAGTTGCAGTCATTCGTTGAGCTGCGTTTGACCAGCGCGGACATTGTTCCTTAAGGCCCGCGTCAATATGACTACCATTCTTCAGCGTGCAGTAGTACTCTCATTTTGCTCAGACCAACACGAAGGTCGGCGTCAAACACCAACATAAGGCCCCTTGCTGGCTCGAAACGCAACGCGAGTCGCGGCTCCTTTGGCCGCCTATTGACAAACCCATTTCAATCTCGAGTCCTCTGTTGGTTGCTCAACTGCAACCAATGCCTGAAACGGGAAAGTGTTGCAACGGCACCTTACTCCGTAGGGCAAACGTCGTCCCCCGGCTCGTTAGTGCCGGTGCCGGTGCCGAGCGTGAAAGAGCAATCGTCGCACGTGGTAATGACGGAATGATTCAATCATCCGTCGACCGCTCAATGGAGTATTATGAGCGACATGGCATCACGATTTGTACGTGCTACGATGCGCGATTATTAAGGCGCGTCCCGGATTTAGAAGTCGCTCGACCGTATGTGCATGTGCAGACAGGGTGCCCGTTGCGTGGGAACAGCCACGGAACCAGCGGGTACCTGTAGGCATTATAGGCACTTATGCCACGTATAGGGCAGCTTACTCACGGCTTCCGGCCCTCCCAGCCCTGTCAGTCATATCGAGACGGGGCACCGAGTACAATAGTCTTTTGTTAATGCTGCTTCTCTCCTGTTGGGCCCCTTTCCAAGGTGCAGTCGAATCAAATTGCAAACTATTACTACGTAGTAGTCAGATACATCATACCAGCAAGAATCCCAGTGCTAACCACCTTCACCCAACGCTCGCTCACTCATCAACACGGTATTAAACCCAACCATTTACCGCATTGGTAAGCCCATAATGGACCAAGTTAAATGACAGAGGGGCATCGCCGACATGGTCGGGAAACAACCGCATCGGAACCAACAGCCCCGTGTGGGAGGCGACACTCGGATCCGCATGGGTGACAAAAACCGAAGCTCCAGTAAAACAAGGCGCCCCTAGTCAGCACCACGCATCGACCGGCATCGGTGATTCGGTGATTTTCGTCGCCGTCCTGCCGACTCGACTCAGTTTGCAGGGTATCTTTGCTAGACCGTTTCATTCCTTGTTCAAGCACGGAACACCCGTTACGACGTCTCTCTCAACTCGAGCATGAATAAGAGGAAAGCTCTTGCCGCCATGGACTCAAACATGATAAACAAGGTCCTCGACAGCCTCTTCCTTTCCATTCCCTCATTCTTGACCCGTTGCAGCAGCGGCGAAGAAACAAGATGCCTTCTTTACGCAGTCTCCTGTGCGCCGTCCTGAGCGCCAGCCAGGTCTTCGGCGCAACCGTGCCCAAGAAGACGTACGCAGCCCGCGAACTCTGGCGCTTCCCTCATGGAAACCAGTTCATCGAGAACATTGCCGTCCGCAAGAACGGCCAGCTTCTCCTGACGACGCTCAACGACAACGGCAGCCTGTACAGCTTCGACCCGGCTGCCAAGGACGCCAAGGCCCAGCTCGTCGTCAAGATCCCCGATGCCACCGGCCTGACGGGCATTGCCGAGATTGCGCCCGACGTCTTCGCCATAAGCTGTGGCATCTCGGTCCCCTTTGCTCTCCAGAAGGGCTCTGTGCGGGTCGTCAAGGTCGACTTCACCAAGCCGTCCAAGGACACGGGCGCCCCGACCGTCGAGACGATTGCCAAGTTCCCCGACTCCGAGATGCTGAACGGCATGACGGGCCTGCCTAAACGGCCTGAGATCATCCTCATGGCTAGCTCCAAGGACGGCGGTATTGTCCGTCTGAACACCAAGACGGGCAAGAGCGACGTCGTCTACCAGAACGGGAAATATGGCACGCCGCCGCCCCAAGCGCAGATCCAAGTCCCGCTGGGGATCAATGGCATCCGTGCCACGGCTGGGAAGAACAACGAGAGGTGGCTTTACTTTAGCGTCTCGTGGTCTCGCCTGGGTAACAAGGTGGCTGTCGATGACGAGGGCAACATTACGGGCTCCGTCATGGAGAACGTCGTCTTCGTGGAGGGCGTGCCGGATGACTTTGCCGCCGATCGTGAGGATGCCAATGCCTACATTGCGTTGCACAGCTTGACCAATACGGCTGAGGGCGTGCTGACCAAGGCGAATGACACCGCCTACGAGGGTATCATTGCCGGTGGTGCCGAGTCCAAGGTCAAGTTTGTCGACCCGACGTCGGCTGCTCTGAGCCTGGATGAGAAGACTGTCTATGTGGTCACGGGTGGTGCTGGGAAGGATGGACCAGGTGGTCAGGTTATTGAGGTGAAGCTCTGAGCGGCGAGAAAACGTGGATAGGATACATGAATTGTTCGTCGGTCCTGGCTATTATCATGCCGTGTTGTTCAAAAGAATGCGCATTGCTTCCGGCACGTCATTCACGTGTGGTTAGAATGTACAGGGCGATCTAGGCAGTGTCTGTATATTGGATTTGAGGTAGCAATACCATTCATGTCACGAGCGTGCTCTCGCCAAGCTCCAGCCGCACTACAAAAGAACATCAAGTTCTATCATTGTGACCGAACCCAGGTCTTTCGTAAAAGAGGCCTATCCAATATTTCCAGGCTGTTGCAGTACGAGGTGGATGGCAGTGAATGCTGGTTCAGAAGGACATTGAAGCCCGCTGATTGGGATGTGCTGTTTTCTGATGAACATGGCACGATTGAGCGCAAAGTCGGTCGGTTTCAACACCAGCAGTATTCGCAGCACCTGTAGTATTCTCGCCACGCCCTTTTCGGAAACAGGGCCATGTGGCCGCGAGCGACCAGTCAAACGCGTTCGCCAAGGAGACAGTCATCGAGTCATTTGTCTTGCGTAGCCCAGCTGGTGTATTTTTTCTCGTGTCGACGGCGCGGTGAATGTCCCTCGTGAATGCGACATGGCGCAGCAAAGATCCCAGCGATGCACACCCGATCCGTGTCTTTCTTTTATTTTTTTTACTTAGAGAAGAAATCGGACGGCCATGATGATACAGGCCAAGCTGACGTATGGACTCAATCGCTCGCCTATCCTCGCAAATTTCCATATTATGCCCAAGAACCTATCAATAGCAGCTGCGTTAGAAACAATACTCGACCACTTAGGCCCGTCGACTGCGCAACTCACCCATTCTTGTTATTGTCGAGGAGGCGAGGAAACATCTGGTGGATATAGGCAGACGTGCATATCGAGAGGAGCAGGACGAAGATGAGCGACTCAAAGTTGAAGAGGGCCGACTGCACCACGTGGCAGCGTTAGCGAGATGTCGTTTTGTAAGAGACCAAAGCAGTCATGCGCAACTGTTGTGACGTACCATCTTTCATCAAACGCCAGCCTCGAGCGGCTTTGGCGGCGCGGCGTGAGGGTCGTTGCTGTGTTTGGTCGTGCGTCGCAAGATGCTGGGTTGAAGCGTGCAGTCCGTCTTGTGTGACGTGTTGGCTGCTTTAGCTGGTCGATTGGCGGAGAAATGGCTCCTCCGTGCCCGGCTCGTGCTGGACGACTTCGCCTTCAATTTACAATCGCAGCCTCCCCTATCTCATGCCTTTGCCTAGTGGATAAAAATATCGAGATCATATTCCTTCCTCATTCGCTTGATACCTTGAGGGGGTGATTATACTTGTAGAGAGCCTAGCAGTCGTGGTGCTCGTCGAATACAAGCGACAGGCTGAAATGCACCGCATCCAGCCGCTCTCGGAGGCGAAGCAGGATCGCAGACAACCATGAGGAAACCTGAGCGCATAGCATTCATTCGCGGCAGGGTTTCCAATACCCTCCAATACGAGTGGGAAAAGAGGAGCCTGGCCTTCGCTTAGAGTAGATGCGGTTTCGGAACCGATGACGTGCATCCGAATCGTCCATCACGATGACTTCGGCGAAACGACATGGATGTCGCCATCCTACATCTACCCCTCCTCTATTACCTCCCCTCTCTTACTTGTAGAGATGGCCCAATAAGTCTACAATCAGAACACTCGTTCTCCAATGTTGACTACTTTCCCCGTCTCGAGCGCCACTGACAAGAGAACAAACCCTGCCGTGACCATGGACACCGAGGTATTAGATGTAAGATTCTGGTTCCCGTAGCGAGATTCTCCTCCGGTCGTGGCCGTCACTTACAAACAGAGGACGACTGCAGGATAACTTGTCATGTCTTCTCTACGGCCCTGGCATCGTGCGGTTCAGACACCGCCCCATTCCGGAGATAGAGGATCCTCATGATGTTCTGATTCGCATCTCTTACGTCGGAGTCTGCGGGAGTGATGTGAGTCGAGTCCAGCAGCACAATATCAACTACGAAAACCGCAAAACAACGCTCAGACTGACTGGATGCGGTCGCCGCAGGTTCACTTCTGGAAGCACGGCGGCATAACCAGAAAAGTCTCAGAGCAGGCACCTCTCGTCATGGGCCATGAAGCCTCGGGCATAGTGCACACGGTGGGCTCAGCAGTTCAACACCTTAAGCCAGGCGACCGCGTCGCCATTGAGCCAGGATTCCCATGTCGACGGTGCAAACACTGCAAATCCGGCCGGTACAATATCTGCGCCCACATGCGATTTGCCGCAGACCCTCCCCACAACCACGGCACCTTGGCGCGCTTCTTCAAGATCCCAGCAGACTTTGCACACAAGCTGCCCAGACACATCAGCCTCCAAGAGGCGGTGCTGCTGGAGCCTCTCGCCGTTGCTGTCCATGCCGTCCGTCTGGCCCAACTGCGACCAGGACAGACGGTACTGGTGCAGGGCTCCGGTACGATAGGACTGATGGTCGCTGCCGTGGCTCGCGGCTTCACCGGTAGCGCACGCAACATCTACATGGTAGACCTCGATGAGCGCAAGTTGGCATTCGCTCGTAACTTTGTCCCAGGCTGCGCGTCTTTCATCCCCAATCTGGAGGTGTCGCCCTTGGAAAATGCGGCCCGGCTGAAGCGAGAAGCGGGCTTGTCGGACGGCGCAGACGTCGTCATCGAGTGCACGGGCGTCGAGTCGTCTATCCAGACAGGGCTGTACGCAGCGGCATCAGGCGCCGTGTTCGTGCAGGTTGGCATGGGCAAGCCGGAGCAAAAAGTGCCAATGCTAGCCATGTGCGAGAAGGAGATTGTGCTCAAGACAGCCTTTCGATACGGCCCAGGCGACTACGACATGGCGCTGCAGATGCTGGCATGCGGAACGGTGTCTGTCAAGGCACTAATCAGCAGCGTGTCGCCCTTTGAGGAGGCAGTCGAGGCGTGGGAGAAGACGGCGAGGGGAGAGGGCATCAAGAATCTGATTGCCGGCGTGCAAGACTAGGTAGTAGCGTAACAGTGGATCTATGGAATCATACCTTGCCATCTCTAAAAAATAACGATCGTGTTGCGCTGGGAAACGGCTAGCTAGGCAACATGCCGCTGTCTGTAGCTGAACCTGCATGTTTGAAATGGCATCACATCCAATCTCGAGCTCATGATGGATGTGCTGGTTCATGGTCCATTGACTGACTCATACTGCCTCTCAGGCCGTCCAGCGATCTCGCTCTAGTTTAGTGACCTGACGGTAGGCGGGCGGGGCCTCAGCCTTCAGGGTCTCAGCCGATGGCGGGGCACCATGTAATTACTACTACAATTTCAAGACGACCAAAAATACCAAACGGCACTGCTTCGACAAGCTGCACTCCGACTGCTCCAACACACACCATGGCGACAATGGACGCCGATGCGAGGTTCAACCTCATCAGCGAGAACCTCGAGGAGATCCTCAACCCCGAAATCATCAAAGAGATCCTCGCCTCCGACCAGCGAAACCCAAAGATCTACTGGGGCACCGCGACGACGGGTCGTCCTCATTGCGGCTACTTTGTGCCCGCCATCAAGATCGCCCAGATGCTCGCGGCCGGCTGCGACGTCACCATCCTCCTGGCCGATGTTC
>JADHZA010000440.1:0-18115 GCA_018831705.1 Torrubiellomyces zombiae | reverse complement strand
TCGTAGAGATCATCCATCTTGTCAATGATTGAGCCAAGCTTGCTCACGTCGAATCAATTGATCACGTAGGTGGGCTCCTCCGCCTGCTGCTGCGCGCCTCTCGAGAATCGTGAAATGAGCGCTTGCACTTTTTCGCGATAACGTAACTAAAGTACAGCATCACGTGTCGCGGATCTTATCAGCTATCGCGAGCAGTATCTTATCTACAGCATGCAGCACGGCAGCTACTCAGGTGTCCGCAATCGCAATAAGTGACATCACGTGATGAATACTGCCCAATTTCAACTTGGAAGTATTAGCAAGTGTGATACAGTTGACAAAGAATGCCTTAGAGGGGAAGAATGGCAGTTACTACTTATTGATTTAAGAAATTGAAAAGAAAGATTTATTTGTTCGATATGCTTGAGCCGTCAGCTATCTTATCGATCTCAATAGTGTGACGACCTGAAGCTACGCTAAGTTGTGAGTCTCCGGCTTTGCGTAGTTGGAGTATCACAAGAGAATGAGTCCTTCAAAGTTGCAATTGCTCTTCACAATATCAGACGAAGCGAACCCGATGTCATTATTTGACTACGAACAGGGAAAAAAAAAGGGTGTGAGAAGCTGACACCACCCATAATCCTACTCTGCATATCTCTCATCAGCTTACATGATCATCTCACCACCAGCCAAACTGCCCCTCCTGCACCCCGCCAAGCTCAGTGACCTCTTTTTTTTTTCCTTCTCTCCCATCTTTCATACATCCAGCACCTCCGCCAGCATCATTCTCGAGCGTCAATCGCCCATCTCACTTTGACCACAGCATTCTCCATCCCGTCATGTCCGGTCTACCGCCCGTGTACATCGTCTCGGCGGCGAGAACACCCATCGGCTCGTTCCTCGGGTCCGTACGCTCACCTATTCCCATCTGTCCCATTTACTAAACTTGAACAGGTCTCTGTCCGGCCTGAGCGCGACGCAATTGGGCTCGACTGCTATCAAAGGTAAAATTTCCTCAAGTCCGCAAACCAATGCCCATACTCACATCGTCAAGGCGCCGTCGAGCGAGCCGGCATTAAACCCAGCGACGTGGAGGAAGTCTACTTCGGCAATGTCCTCTCCGCCAAGTTCGTCCCCTTACTCCAATCTCACACAGCACAATCACTAACTGAACGCTCCCAGTCTCGGCCAGAACCCCGCGCGACAGTGCGCCATCGGCGCCGGGCTCGACAACTCCACTATCAGCACGACGGTGAACAAAGTGTGCGCCTCGGGGATGAAGGCGGTCGTGCTCGGCGCTCAGAACATCATGCTAGGCACGTCGTCTGTCGTCGTTGTCGGCGGCACCGAATCCATGACCAACACGCCGCATTACCTACCTGTACTGCGCACCGGCGCCAAGTACGGCGACCAGACCCTGGTCGACGGGGTGCTCAAAGACGGCCTCACCGACGCCTACAAGAAGGAACACATGGGGTTGCAGGGGGAGCTGTGCGCCGCCGACCACGGCATCACGCGTGAAGCGCAGGACGAGTACGCCATCAACTCGTACAAGAAGGCCCAGGCCGCGTCGGAAGCGGGTCTGTTCCGGGAAATCGTCCCCGTCGAGGTCCCCGGCGCAGGACGAGGCAAGCCCGCCGTGACGGTCGAGCGCGACGACGAGGTCAAGAACCTCAACGTGGATAAGCTCAAGGCCATGCGTCCTGCGTTCAAGTCGGACGGATCCGTCACCGCACCCAACGCTGCGCCCATCAACGACGGCGCTGCTGCTCTCGTTCTCATGTCCGAGGCGAAAGTCAAGGAACTGGGTGTCAAGCCTATAGCCAAGATCCTCGGCTGGGGCGATGCCGAGCGGGAACCCGAGCGCTTCACTATCGCCCCGTCCCTCGCCATCCCCAAGGCCATCAAGCACGCTGGTCTGTCCGCCTCGGACGTCGACCTGTACGAGATCAACGAGGCATTTTCCGTCGTTGCCCTCGCCAATCTGCAGATCCTAGGCCTTGAGCAGGACAAGGTCAACGTCTTTGGCGGATCCGTTGCCATTGGTCATCCGCTCGGTTGCTCTGGCGCCCGTATCATCACGACGTTGACATCAGTGCTCAAGGAGAAGGGTGCCAAGATTGGCTGCGCTGGTATTTGCAACGGTGGTGGTGGTGCCTCGGCTCTTGTCATCGAGAACCTGCAATGACGCCGCCAGTCACTGGGGAATCCGAGGTTGTAAAATGACATCATAAGTCAAAGAAGTCTTGAATGTTCCCCAAAACTCCCATGTATCTATGGCGTCATGTAACGTACAAAAAGTTACCCGAGTCTCCCTCGCAGCACTGTTTCAAACGCTCTTTTGCACGTAGACATGATCTACGCACCTTTCATACGAAGTCCACTCCCCCCCAACTTTGTGAAAACCAAACGTAAGCAGAACGATACGCTAAAAGTACAAACAAACCACTAAACCCCCCGAGTTTTCTCGTTCTAGTCCACCCACAGAGACCATACAAGTCTCTCCAATCTCCCTCATCCTCCCTGTTACTCACTGTGGCATGACGCCTTCATCCAACCAATCCCGAAATACCTTAATTTGCTGATCGACAGCCTCCGAGGTCGGATCCTTTGTCCACGACGGATGATTCACCATCTTCTCGACCATTTTCGTCTCCCGATGGGGCTTGAGCGTCTTGATGAGCTTCCTGGTCTGTTGCCTCTGCGGCTGACCGTAGATGAAATACTCGGACGTGTCGGGACCCCAGATCATCTTGGAACTTTTGAGGCAGATGCTGATAGCTAGGCTCTCTCCGTAAGCGAGCAGGTTGATCGCGTCCTCCCCTTCAGAGTCGCTATCGCCCGCAGGCAAACTACGCGTTAACAGTGACGCCTGCAGTTTGCCCAGCGAGACGCCCTCGGTCGGTTCCATACGGATGAAAGAAGAGATGTAGTATTGCCATCGTTCGCGCATCTCCATCTCGTCCATGTAAAATGTTGTTTCGTCCCGCTGAAGCCATCGAACTGTTGCTTCGGCCTTTTGGGGGAACTGTTTGGGTGAGTTGTCAGCAACATGTCATGTAGCCTCGGAAGGAGTAGTTATAGCTCACCCAGCAGATGGCGAAGAGGTCGCCATCTTTGACGCACTTCTCCGCAAACTTGCGCGCGGAAATCTCGGTTTGGTAGCTCGTTTCCTCCCTTTCCCGGCTCACGAGGTACTGATGGATCAAATCCGGCGTCTTCTCCTTAGCGTCTGAGCTGCTGCACGTAAGTGCCAGTCGACACATGGTCTTGAGCAAGTCCTGGACGGTGTAGAGCTTCCATCCGTTGTGCAGGTAGTAGTGGCGCAGCACATCCTGATATCTGTTCTCGTCCACCTCACCCGTGATGTAGTCCTCAATCAAGGCCATCGTCTTCGGCCAGAACCGCTCCGGATCCTCGTTGGCATGAAAAAACATCATATGGTTCTCGGTGAAGCCAATGTCCCGCGCTGGCCGCGATCGACTCAAGCGTTCGATTTCAGCCAGGACCGCCTCTTTACTCCCTTTGATGTCCTGGAGACGCTTGTACAGCGTCTGCAGTATACTAAAGAGGATGAAGATGGTCTGGTTGCAGAAAAAATTGTACCAAGGACGTGTGAAGAAGCCGTCAGCTTTCAGTTCGCCCTGAGGGTCGAAGAGGCTCTCGTCGCCATCCACGACAACCGGCTGAGGCACGCTGGGCATCCAGCGCTCATTGTGAACCTCGAGAACGGCGCCTTCATCTGTAGCATCAATCATATCTTCTTCGTTGACCGAACCGACATCAGGCGTTGTTTCCTTACTACCAGACGCCGCGCTGTCTTCTTTTTGGCCTCTGGTTTTGCTGCCGTTCCGCCCTGGGTCCAGGACTCCTCTGAGAAGATCACCCTTCTTCCCGTTACGGCGGCTGCGCCCGTTGGTCAGTTCAGGTGGAGTGGTGTCTTCGGCATCTTCCTCGCCCGACTCTGGTTGCATCTTCGGCAGTTTATCCAGGTACATCTCTTCGGGGAGGTCAAAAAAGGCCGGAATGAAAGCTTCAAAGAACTCTGAGATCCGCTCCTTCTCCTGTGTGCTGTGTTGACCACTGTTTAAACTGTAAAGTACCAGGAGGCGGAGAAGATCGAGTATGATGTCCCTGTCGCTGAAGTCCCAGACAAGCTGATGCCGAGGCGACTTGCCCACAAGTGCACGTTGACGGCGCTGCTCTTCGTGCTTCGTCTTGATGACGTCCACAAGATGCTTCGCAGTCAAGTTGCGTTTGTCGTTGGACTTGACCAAGATGCCCATGTGATCAAGGCTTTTCAAATACATATTGTCCGTCTGCGCGTGCCACACCTTTTCCCATTCTCGCTAATTGCTGTCAGCTGCGGCTGTCTACCTCATGAGCTCCATCTCGAGTGGTGACTAACCTGGGAGAATCGCCATTCCTCGTCCTTCAACTTCATGCGGGCAAGGAGGACGGGTATGACATCAAAGGGATTGGCGTACATGTCATTAATCACATCGATGCCTCTATCGCCGTAAATCTTCTTGCAGACTCGTTTGAAGATTGATGTGCTTTGACCGGCGAGAGCATGGTGTAGATGAAATGCTTCCCGTTCGGTCGGCGACATAGCAAGCATCTGCTGGGCGACAGGTTCGAGAAGTTGGATGCACTTGAGATTAGCTTCGATGTTGAAGTCGTAATCATGACGCTCTTCCTCGATCCGATGAAGCCCTTCTTCGAACTGATTCTTGCGATGGGCAACAAAACCAGAGTCTTCGCTTGCCCAAGTCGGGTGAGATGCCCAAGCATCGTTGAGGACTGAATTGCACAAGTCATCACGGCCACTGCAGGGCTTAAGGCGTTCCTGGTCTCGTTAGCATGTCGCGACGTCACGGAAATTGATAGAGGATCTCACCCGCTTCGGCAGCAGCCTGTAACTCGGACCATGTCCGCGACAGTTACTCAAGGACACTTTTTCCGTGGGCGGTGCAGGCTGATTACTGATGATTCTGTCTTGGGTATCGACTCCCACAAAAGATTTCCAGAAGGACATAAGATCTGGGTTGGCGGATATAAACAGGGCTCCCTTGTGAAATAGAGTGTTCCTATCAATGATGTTCTGGCTGAATAGGTTGCAGAGCTTCAGGAACTCGTTCATCGAAGGTCGATTGCTAAGGAACTTCTTAACGCGTTCGAAAAAGGCAAGTTCGTCCTGATTAGATGTCGCCGACGACCGTGGCGGGTACGGTTCAGGCATTACCGGAGTCAGCGTGGCCTCGATCGAGGCACTGTCACCAGTGCCCCTGCTGTGGCTGAGCTTGGGTCGCTTGCTGCCGTTCACGACAGTTTGCGAAAGCCGGCTGGCCGCCGCGGTTTCCAGAAGGCTGGCATCGACAGCTGGCCCCTGCTTATCAGTTCGTGGACGCTTTTTGCTGTTGTCTTTGCTTGCGCTTCCGGGAGGAGCGAAACTACCAAGAGGTGGCATTTTCTGGCCGTCTGATTGAGATGCCTGCCCGGGGCCTGCCGCCGTACCATCCTCTATTCGTCCAGGTGTAGCCTTGGCCTGACCGGCAGATTCAGGCAGGAATTGCTTAAAATCTTCCAGGAGATCAGGTGCCGCGTTGAACAGGGTGGTGACCTGAGCGTAAACGTCCTGGATGGGCTTTTGCTCCCGCTGGTATGTCTGCAAAATTTCTAGAAACTGTTTGTAAATTTCCGGCTTGTCTTGGAAACGATTCTATGGAGTAATTCAGTGTCAGTGGTTTCCAAACGAATCATTCTAGAAACTGAACCATGCTGCTCACCTTGATTTTGTTTACGTAGCTGATGGCATGGTTAAACTCAACAGGGCCTCGACGCTCTATATTTGCTTGATTGCCAGCAGTTGTATTTCCAGGACCTGGGGTGTGGGCGTTCCGCGCGCCTGGTGCCCCTGTTCCAAGCTGCGACGCCGCTTTTTGCACTGCGCCAGGACCGTCGAAGCCACCACTTTGCGCTGCAGCTTGAACGACCAGATTGGCTCCAGCTGCCGCAGGCGTGCCATAATTCGCCTCTGAACTCTCCATGGCATGCTGAGAACGTTGTGGCCACTGCCCACCACGCTCCGGGAACAAAACCTGGTTGGCTCCAGCTCCGCCATGACCATCGCTTTGGAGACCACGACCTGCTATGGACTGAACCGTCGTGCCCATGGGAGTGGTGACCCGTATCGTATTCGGATCGTTGCCTGCACCGCATTCGATTCTGTAACCAGGAGGTAGAAATGTATTAAAACCTTGAATGAGGTTGGGATGCCCTGCAAAAAGTTCCGAAACGCGATTGATTACGCCTGGAGTGTCGATCCTGAGCCAAGTTAGCACCAACGCTACACGGGAACAATAAGCAAGGGCGACAACTTACGCCTGACTCTTGAAATCCTTCATAATGTCTAAGAATCGGTTGTAAACATCGGGTTGGTCGTGAAACTGGACCTTGACCTGATCCAAGTAGGTCAAAGCATCCTGTACTCATGGTTTTAGCAAAAGTCTGCCAACAAGCATTTAACGAAACCATATTAAAGGTGTTGATTGTACAAGATAACAGTGGTAGAGCGCCCAAAGGCGTAGATCAGTGCCACAAGCTCGTAAGACGTGTGCGCCTCCCGCTTGGAAGGCCGCGAGGAGACAGTCGTTGCCTGCGGAATCATGGATCAATTGCTGGCGGCTCAAAGCTGCCATGTCAGAGACATCTGTCCCTCTCGACCGCTGCTCATGGGCTGGCCCGCGTTGAAACTGAGGTAGAAACATGTCCTGACGCGTTGAAATGTCCTCACGCAATAAGCTTAGAGGCCAATCTTCCGACGCTGCCATTGTATAGTGAGGCAGTAATGTCCGATGCGAGGAAGAATATTGAAATGAAGGAGGACTGGTGAATGCAAGAAGCGTGTAGGAACAAGACTTTGGACGCAGCCATAGTCATATTGAGGAGGATGATTCAATGACAGTCCACAAGAGATGCACACATCGGGCGAAGGGCCGCGATAGTAAAAGGTTCACCCTCAGGGCGCGTGGTGCAAGTAGCGTCTCACAGTACTCACATTTAAGATCGGCTGCTGGCCTTGTGTGATTCCTCCGGGAATCTGATGTCCACCAGGCGTCACGCCAACCACCGATGCACCAGGCTTGGCTCCACGCTGGCCGTCATGCGATGGCTGAGGCGGCTGTTGCTGCTGCTGCTGGACAGGACCGCTGAATGTCGTGCTAACACCGGTTGGCGCAGGCTGAGCAGCCGGCGGGGCAGCTTGAGAATGGCCCAAGGATGTGAAGAGCTGGTGTTGCGGACCAGCGCTCGGCTGGCCGCCGCCATGTTGCATCGGTCGATTATGCTCACCCAACAGAGGACCTCCAAAGCTGTTGAGCGATCCTGAGGGGCCACCCAGGGGGGCAGCGGACGGGTTGCCGTTATGAGTCGCGAGCAGGCCGCCTGGGCTATGTATGGCGCCTGAGATTCTCGACGCGACAGGTTGGTGGATGGGGATCGAGCTCGCGCTGCTCTGATGAGGCGTGGGCTGATAGCGGTCGGCCGCCTCACGTTCGCGTTCCCGGTCGCGTTCTCTCTCCCGCTCAGGGTCACGGCGCATATCCTCGTGCTGCATGGCGCGGTGCCGATCCTCTAACTCGCGATCGCGGTCATACGGCGCAACGCCGCTCCGGCCATGAAGGCCCTGACTATTCATACTGAACTAATTTTCGGGGGGCTCATGTCAGCATGGGAACAAACAGCAACTCGTCGGAGCTCGACAAGAACATGCTCTCTCACGAGGTCGAAGCCTCTTATCGTCCATGACGAAGATGAAACAGGAAAACGATGGAGCGCCAGCTACAGGCACCGGTCGAGCTGAAACTTTCGGGAAGTAGGGTTGTGATAGCAGCAGGGACAATACGTACAGCTTGTTGGCGCACCTGGGCCAGTGAGCATTCTACATGTGTGCCCAGGCAAGTCGTGAGAGATTATTGTTGGAAAGAAAAAAGCTCAGGAAGAAATTTCTCAATACTCCCGTCGGGTAACAGAGGAGACGGTATGAGCGAAAAGACCTTCCAGCTCCATGAACTTAAATTGGCGGCAAGCTCTACCGACTCAAGGGTGACGGAGGGCATCTCGCACACCTTGTCGCAGGTGATGCTTCATCACGTGGTGATAAGAGCTATCGTGACCGGCCGAATCGGTCGGCTGTCTGGGCATTTTAGCCACTCAGACGCCGCGCCTTGTCTCCCTGCCCAGCCTCACGGGAGCCCACATCTATTACCGCGAAATTGCCCATCCAAAAGAGTAAGCCTTTTGTGTCTTCCGCAAATGGCTACGCATATTGCACTTGGACAAAGTCTCCTGCGGTAGGCCGCCGTATGTACTACCTATTACGCACCATCGACAACCGTCTCACGGCTCTGTCCCGCTCGTGTAGACTAAATTCAAGAAATCAGAAAAGTACAAGAAGGAACGTTCACCAGGTAGCCATAGCGAGCCACGAGTCTCATGTTTTCGCGTGCATACTAAGCTTGGCTACATGTGCTCGAGTTTCTACTCATTCCACTCTAGATTAGCCTCCGATTGGGTAGGTAATTATCAGTACCTCAATGTAGCCCAAAGAAACCCAAACTCCAAAATGCAGCTTTGTACAGTGATCGTCACCATATCGCCCTGCCCCAACGCCAAGCCGATCAAGCAAACCCTTCACCAAAAACAAATGGGTATTCCGAGGCCCTCACGACCTCCCTTCTTGTTGTACAATGACTACTCTTTTACGTAACCCAGATTGACCGAGCGAAACGGCCCTGTCACACGTCACTCTTTCTCACAATTTTGATCAAAGGTCTCTTCGCCACGTCGCCAGTAGGCAAAGGTTTACGCGCCGGTTTGTTTTCCGATGCGTCTTTCTGACTACCCGTCGACGGCTCGCGTGATAGAGCAGACGGCAATGATGCGCCGTGGTTGGTGACCGGACTTGCTCTCTGTCCGAGTATCACGGCCAGTCGATGAGGATTGGACGTTTTCAACGTCACGATGCGGCCCTTCTTCCAAGGTTTGGTATTTTCGAAGATTGAAGGCTGTGCTTCCACCTTGGGCCGTTTGGGTGCTGGCGAGGCGCCTTCAGTTTGGTCGGGATGCGGTCGCTTACTGGACGGCGTTGGGGTCGTTCCTGATGAGGCCGGTCCTGATCTGGGCTGTGCAGTATGAGGTTGTTTCGGGATCGACGAAGCAACAATGGTATCAGACTGACTTCCACTTGTGCCGTTGGTCCTGTGCGGAGTCGAGAGCTTGGTGCTGATTTTGATTGACGACGTCTTGACCAGGGGAGCTGGCCGCGAAACCTCAGGCGCAGGCAGCGCCGCAGGTGCAGCGCCTTTGAGTATGATCTTGTGGAAGGATTTGAAGCTAATCATCAACTGCAAGAACGTTAGTGTTCAGCTCACAAAGAAGCACTGGTGAGATTACTCACACGATCCGCGAGCTTCGCCGCCGGCCGCTCAACCTTCCAATACTTGGGCAGATTGAGAGTGACAACCCAGCTGTTTGCCTCCTCAAACATCATAGCCGCTAGCTCTAGCAGACTTTCAACCTCGGAGCGCGAGAGGCCAGGATAATCCAAGGCCCTGCGCACAGCATTGCTGTAGTGCCGCTCGTCGGCGCCATACGTCTCCTCCATTTCCTTTCTCAGCGCTTTCAACGCCTCGTCAAGATTTTCCTTGCGCGCGAACATTTCCTTTCTCGCTTCGACCTCTTGTTCACTATCCTGAACGAGCAGCAGAGCATCTGCCTCGTCCGGAGGTTGTTCGTTTCGAACAGCTCGCACGTGCTCTCCAAACGCAATAGTCGCAAGGCCCGAGGCCACAGCTTGAATAAGCCTGTTACGGACATAGGGTGAGCGATCCGTCATGAGCGAGTACAATAGGAAGGTGAAGAAGCTTGGATCCATCATAGCCCCAAGATCGATGAGGGCCTCAAAGCACTTGATGCGAATCAGGTCCCCGGTTCCGTCAAGGAGGTACTGGGCGAATTCGGCGTAGTCCTTAGGGATCACCTCGGCTTTCATGAGCCTCTGCTTGGCGTCGAGACCAGCGATGGTCCACACGTTCTGGTACGAATTCGTCCACTCGTCACGACGGAGCACTCGCTCTATCTGCTCCATTGCCTGCTGCAGAAACTCGCGCTCCTCCTCGTTCGGCCCCTTGCTCTGCCGGGCGAGCCAATCGTCCCTCTCAGACCTGATGAGGGACGTCGCCAACGCCTCGACCAGCGCGGCGATGTAGTGGTGGTCTGAAAAGACATTCTCTTCGTTGTTGTTGTAGAGCAGCTGGTCAAGAATGAAGCGTTGCGCTTCCATCGGACATTTGTGTGTGTGATCCCTGACCTCAGAGATGGCCTTGATAATGGCAAAGCGGACATTGTATTGCTTCTTGTCGGAGAAATCGTTGGGTACAGGCTGATTCGTCGTTTCGTAGCAAAACATGTCTCGGAAAGCACGTAGGAGCTGGCGAAGTCCGAGCAAAGGTATGTCCTTGATGTTTGCCTGTCTGGTCAACGCACTCGCCGCCATGATGCGAATGCCGTAGAAATAACGTCGGTCGACCAGCGTCCTGGTGAGAATCCCGGATGCGATGGGATGCAGCGGTCCTTGAGAGAGATACAGCATAGCATCCTGCTGCGCTACCACATCCCTGTCCTGCTGAAGTTGGGAAACGTACATGTACGGCTCGAGGCTTCGTTTCATATCGCAAGCCCATTCGAAGTCGGCATCAACACGAATCCACTCATAGGACTCCTGGTCCATCTTCCTCTCCGTTTCTGGGTCCCATTCCTTGAGTTCCCAGTCTCTCAACTCGTCAGGGCCTTGCAACACATCGCCCAAGCAGTAGAGGAGAGCATCATCGCCGGCTTCAGGGATCTCTTGGGCCGCGCCGCCGATATGCTTCTCCTTCAACTTCCTTGTTCGTTTCAGCCGTTTGTACTTTGTGTTATACGGTATTTCGAACTTGGTCATGCGTGTCGCATCTTCCCGAATCTCTAGAATATGCTCATAGGGCGTTCCATCGGCTTCATGAATGCGGACTGTCATTGGTCCCGTGAAAAGGGGCTGGATACCCCCTTTCTTCACGAGGGCGCGTCGCTCTTTGACGACACGTAGAAAATCATGTTTTTCCAGTGTTGGCTTTTTGACGTCTCGAGACTGGATCTGGTTGAGGGTCAGCTCGACGCAAAGCCGCTTCTTGTTGAATTTTGCCTTGACGTCGAATCGCGGACACCCCGAGCCGTAGATCCACTGGTTCCAAAATGTCTCAAGCCGATAACGAGAGCCCTTCTCACAAGTGGCTCTGAACTTCTCTGTGTCAAGAATCGTCGACCGATCGCTGCCTTCGATCTGGGCTTTGGTCAGAAACTTTTGCAAGATACGGGTCAGACCATGTCCACCGGACGCTTTAATCATCCTCTTGTCGAGTATGAAAAACACGACGGGCGCTTTCAAGGTCATGAACTCCATTTCGAACTCCCCCAGATGCAAGTAAGGACCGAGGTCAAACAGTGATGGCCTGTTGTTATCCAGTTCCACCAGCTCGTCCGACATCATCTTCAAGCGAAAGCGATGTTCGTTGTTGCCGCAAAGCTTTTTCATGAAAAGGTCCGTCATGTAATGCGACATACCAATTATAAGCCAGAGGTCGTTGCGCTTGTTGGGTATCATGTTAATGCCGATCCATTGATAAGTCAGCGTGAAGACAATCTGCCTGGTCACGTCTATCTCCAAGTCGATAACATCTTGCGGGTAGAGCAAGCGGTTGCTCACAAAGGCCAGCGAGTGTAACGGCACCGTGTCTTCCACCATGTCGTCCAGGAAACAGACCTTGAAGTTGCCAAATGGGTACTTGGCAAATGTGTAGGTCAAGAAATCGGCGGCCATGGTGAGAGCAGCGGCAGTGGCTCGAACCCAGTCTCCGCGCCCAGGCAGACAATACGCGTGAACCTTGAGCGCGCTCGTGCCCAGTTTGACCTCATCCTCCTCCGTCCTGAACTCTGAAGACATATCAATATGTTCAAAGGGCCCAACGGCAAAGCCAAGTTTCTGCACGGAAACCTTCTTCTCCGGCTCGAACGTCATGACCTTTTTGTGATCGTCGTCCGCGTCAACCTTCTCTTGCATCAAAAAACCGGAACACACGACTGTCATCTCCCTTAGCTTATCTTCCTCGGCAAGCTGAAGAGAGCGTTCCTCGTCGTGCAAGCGCGTCTGGTCGGGCATGTCTTTTTGCGTCGCAAGAGCTTGTCGCAAGGCATCACCAAGAGTTCGTGGGTGTTTGATCGAGATGCGCCATTCGCAGCGCGTGCCATGATCGTCGACGCAAGGAAATATGCATGAAGCAGTCCCAGGCTGAAGAGAGTGACGCGTGTACATGTGGGTGAATCGATTGTCTAAAGCGTCGATTCCTACAAAGTGCAGGCCATCTCGCGGGTTGACATTCCTGAAAGGCACGTGAATCTTGAACTGCTTTTGCAGGCCCTTGTCTAGTCCGTCCACGTTCATGGATGGTTTTCTGATAATCAGCTTTGGGCGATCCTGATCTCCTTTGCCACCTCGTATGTTCACTTTCAGCGAGGCGTAGGCGGGCGTGCAGCCCTCTGTTTCTCTGCTGTCGGCGGGCGTATCAGATTTCCGAATGTGAAAGACATCGCGAGCACGCATGCGACGGAGATCGTGATGCTCTGCGCGCCAGTTCCACCCGGGCGGATGGGACAACCTCTTGTACGGGTCTCGGTAGTCAGCAGCAGCGTTGCGCTTCTGCGTCTCTGTCATCTCGCCATTTGTCTCTCGCATCTCCGTGACGGTTATTTCGTCCGTGTCGATCTCGCAATGGGCGGCATCGAGGGCGATCTCTTCCACCTTGTCGGAAAGGACGACGATATGGATGTCGGTTGATCCGTCGAGACGTCGGTCGCGGAAATTGACCTCGAGATTCACCTCCTGCCGGATGACCAGATACTCTTGAACAGGCAGCTCGAGGCCCTCAAGGGGTTGCTCGAGGCCGTCAAGAGATGTCATGTCGGTCGGCCAGGGTTGCGGCTCGTGAGGTTGACGAGGAGCAAGTTGTATGATTGTTTGGAGATGACATATCGGTAGAGCTCAAGTCACGTGTGGGTCCCGTTTGCTTGTTTTTCCGCCCGTTTGTTCGCTGGGACTAGGTACTAGTACTTAGTAGTAGTGAAGTAGTCCCTGTAGCGAAGTCCTGTTTTGAAATCCCGGCAGTGAAGCTACCTACATAGGTAGTTGCTCGACGCACCACCGAGCTGTCCAGCATCAGCTGCTGCTGATAGTAAAGTTCATCAAAAATATGAATGGAACAATACAACTTTAAAATTGATGCTTTGATCGGTCCATCCGGCTACCGATTGCTATCTCAGGACCTCGAACGAGCCCATCCTTCCAAAAAATGCGACTGACGCTTTACTTTCAACCTATCATACTAGCCTGCCATGACCCGAAAATGCGCAATAACATACACGAAGGGCAATCCATCGCCCAGAATCTGTTGCCACGACCCATCACGCCCTTGCGTGTCTTTGCTCGCAATTTCATCGGACCCCCTGTGTTATTCTCCGTCTCCCGCCGAAAGCAGTGTATACGCTTCCTCTTTCGTCTCTGATATTTATGCAGCAATGAAATGATGCTCGCCGTGGTACGAGGTTGGTGGTGATACATATATTAATGTCGACTCTCGCGCTTATCTCGCCGCTTCTTCCTGGCACGAGACTTGAGCATCTCCGAGTCTAGAAACTGTTGAGGGAGGCAAAAGTCGGTCTCCGTCAGGTCGGGAATGACATGACCCCAAGCGAGGACCTTTCTTCCCGTCCGGCGTGCCTTGTTCAGCGCCCCGTCTCGCTCGTGTTTCTTGCTGAAAAAGGAAGTGAAGTCCTTTTCGGCATCCGACAGTTTCGGTGGCGTCCGACGTGGAGGCGCTCGCTGCGGTTTCTTCGACGTCGCCGCGGCGAGCTGCGATCGTGCCAGAGCCTCCTGGCGCAGTTGTTTCGCCGGCGACGCGTCGCTCGTGTCGCTTTGTGATGTGACGACCTCGACTGACCCGTCTCTGGTCTCGGTCTCGCTCCGGCTCGTTGACCCATCCTCCGTTTCGGTCACGACTTGCGCCTCACTGCTACTGCTAGATTGCCTGGATCCGTCTCCATCCTTCTGACCTGGCGATGTTTGTTGTGCAGCCGTGCGCTCCTTCTCCTGTCTTCGTCTCTTTTCTTCCAGGTTCCACGTTCGAAACTTCTCCAACATCGCTTGACAGCCCTTGATGAAATGTTTCCGAGCAGCTTCGAACGATTTCTTTTTCGTTTCAGTCACACCGCTGACACCCATGACCTTAAGCCAGTCATGCCCCTGGAGGCCATCAAGAAGTCTGATGATTTGATCCTTTTCATGCTGTGCGCGCCCTTTTTCCGAGTTTCGTATGGAACGCTCTAGACGCTCTGATCGCTTGTGTTGAGGCTCGAAAGCACTATCTGGTAGAGGGTCTTCCCGATTCTTGCTGGCTTGCTGCAGCTCCAGGAAGCCAAAGTCTATTCGTTGCGAATCAGACACCTCTGTGTAGAGAGAATCGCCATAGCCTCGCACTGAATAGGAGACGGCATTAGAAGCCAGGGCCTGCAAAGTGCTCGGGGTCGTCACGGTGCGTTGACTGCCAGGCCCAGCAAGGTGAGGTTTGGAATCCACAAGCAAGATGGGTGTCTCAAGGTTGAGAATATCTATCGATGAATGTCAGGTTAGAGCAATCTTTTCCCTATGCAAATGCCAATGGACCTAGGTCGAGAGAGGGAAAGAAATTGTTTCACATACGTTGCTCTTTGGGGTCGTTTCCTATCACCTCATCGTATTCGGGGAAGAAGGCGGAAAGCTCGCTCTTAAAGCGAGTCGCCTCCTGGGAACGGAGCTTACGGCCTTGCTCCCTCGATCTGTCCTGTAAAGGCTGCAGCTGATCGAGCTCATTTTTGACGCCATTGAGGACCTTGACTTGATTTTTGCTAAGGCTCGAGTCGCTCGCCCGCGGAGCTGCCGCACTCCCATTCTGCCTGACGATCGGGACAGCAGAATTATTCGCACGCTGTTGATGAGGCGAACGTAGAAATTGACTGATGGACGACTGCTGCCATTGTCGTGGTGCCGGGCGACTGACCACCGTGGCTACATTCAACGGGGTGGAGGAAGCAGCCAATGATGGTCGCGGTATCGGCGTCGACTTGGACTTTGGTAGCCCCTCGTGAGGAGACTGCTTGAGGAGCTCGACGGCAATCCTCGACCTCTTGTTTTTCAATGCGTCGACGTCGTGGTCGGTAGATTCGAGGGTCCGCTTCAGTCGGCCGATGCTGCCGCCACGATTGTAGATGTTCGAGCCAGGGCCGTTTCGCGCGAGGGGATTGTGGGCGTTGAGGCGATGGGGGTGGTGAAGGCCCTCAGCACGCCGGTTGGAGCGGGTGACGGAGGCCATTGGCGATGGTGAACTGGGCTGGCATTGTCTGGCGCCGACTGCTGAACGGGAGAGGGATGCGGATCTCCCTCTCTCTCTTTTGCAGATCGAAGTCGACGCGCTTCCTTTGATTTTGCTCGCTGAGTTGTTGATGTCCTCCTCTGGCGTTGATTGTGCGATCTGAGATTTCTCCAAAGCTCTGCAAGCAGCGACCGAGCAGGGGACGCCTCCAGCGCTGTGTGACATTGTAGCGCAGCAATGTGGCCCTGACCTGAGCCTACTGCGAGTACGCCAGCACCGCCAGTCGAGGCAACCCCGCTGAAAACGCGCTGCACCTGGCCTCCATGCCAGCTTCGGCCTGCTGGATCATACAGCGTGTGGCAGCTGCCATGTTTACAATAGTCATCAGCTCCTTCTGGCTACTTCCAACAGAATGTTTTATGACCTCTTAATGGAAATTAGGGACTTGCTAAGCCTCATATGCTCCCAGATAGAGCGCACAATCGTCCATACTCGCAGCACGGCGTCATGAACACTAGCCGTGCGTGATGTGGCCACTCAAGAATGTGGTTACCCGGTATCATTCGTGTAATTACCGCCAGCCGCAAGTCGTTTAAGCCCAACACACGCAAAAACAATAATGAATCCATGAAAACTTGGAAAAGTCGCGTTATTTTGATCATTGTCTCACGGGAACAGTTGAAAAGTTATTGTCAATTCGTGCGGTCACTGGCCAAGACTTTCCACATCCAACTTCGCCCTTCTCTCGTTCACCCTGACAACATGTCAAGGTGTTTTTTACCCCAGCCGCGATTTCAGGCGGAGCGACAGGCGGAGCGAAGAGAGGTTTGCCAAATCTATAATACTAAAGTAAGCGGGTATCCATACATCATGTAAAGTCTATTTGCGTCTAGATACTACCAGCTACGCGTTCCCGTGCGTCTTGGAGTGTATGGGTATGGACTTGATCTTCTCCATCAGTCTTTCCCCCTTGCTCTGCTGGCTCTTGAGCGCCTCGGCCTCTTTTCTCTCTTCCTCCAAGAACTGCCTCTCCTTTTCGGCGCTCTCGCTCTTGTCCTTGTCGGCCTCCTCGCGTCGTTTGACCTCTTCCGGGGCGACGAGCTTGTCCCTCCTCTGGACCAGCTTCCCCACAACAGCCTTGCCTTTGCGCCGCGTCTTCAGGTATGTTTCCAGACCGACAAGGATGGTGTACGACTTGGAGATGGAGACATGGCTCATGTCCGCGCCGGCTTCCCGCAAGCTCTTGACGAAGGCGCGGAAGTTGGACGCTGGGGGGCGGTAGTGTCCGCTCAGGGGCGACAGGGACGACAGTCTTCCATTCTTGACCTTGACCAAGCCAGCAGCCGATATTCGGCTCCCCTGGAGAAAAGACGAGTGCTGAAAGGCGCCTGAATCCTTGATGCCCACGTATAATCGGAAGGAGGTGTCGGCCACGAAGATCCAGGTGTTTTTCTTGACCGACTTGCGCAGCAATTGGTCAAATATGGTTGAGGCCGACACGTGGGTGACTTTCTTTAAGCCCTTTTGGTTGTCGATTTCTGGCGTAGGATACTTGGCCGCACGATCTGCCTCGCGCCTTGATTCGGCGGACGAATCAGAGTCTGACTCACTCGTGGAGGAGTGATCGACGGGATGATCAGTTGGGCAATTGGACTGGAAGCAAGGTGTCGGGTCATCCCTGGGGACGATGCCGTGGATACTGTCCCTGAACTGGATCGTGGTATCGATGCGCGCGCCATTTTTGGCCCAGCAGAGGCGGCCCTCGCCATCGACTCTCACGAGATAGTACTGGCGCTCTTCGCGTGACAGGTAGCGGACCTGCTCTCGCTCGAGCCGGTCACGAGGGCAGCCATCCAGCTCGATATCCTTGCCGCCGCCGTAGTCAAGCCAGTAGAAGTAGTTCTCATTCGTGTCGGCCTTTTTCCACTCGGCGTGGTACATGCGCAAGTTGCTGCCGTAACGGTGCTTCACGTCGACCATTTCGAGAAAGTACTGGAGACCCATCATGCGCGCAGCCTGTTTGCGCTCAGCCTTGGCCTGGGTCCTGCGCTCCCTAGCTTGGGCCTTGGTCTCGGGAGACGCAGCTTCATCTTCTGAATCAGACGACAAGTCTGAGGACCAGTCATCGTGGCCGGCGCGACGGGCTATCAAGCTCGCCTTCTTCCAGTTCCGCCGCGCAGTCGATGGCCGGGTGTCGATGGGGTCATCGAGCGACAGCACCTGCGAGTTGGCGGTGCCGGAGCGTCCTCGCGGCTTGATGGATTGGCGAAATTGGGCTTCCCTGACGGCGGAAACCCAACGAGCGCTGGCATCGAGGCCGAAACCGTCGAGTTCTCTTCGAGTGCGATATCCTCGAAAAGTGCGCTGGATGACGGCGGCAGCATTGGCGCGGTCGTCCGGGCCCTCTCGGGATGACGACTTGCGACGGTGCTCCTTGGCGCGACGCCGTGACTCGGCCTCCCGCTCCTCCTGGACCCGGGCGATGTGTCGGAACTCGTCTTGCGAGGGCATTTCAAGCGAATCCATGTATTCCTGCGTCTTGGGGATGCTGCTTATGGAAATGCCACTGTCGGTCGACAGCATCTTGGGGTCAAGCGCGAGCCACCGAGGCGGGACGGCCTCGGGGGCTTCTTAGCATT
>JADHZA010000439.1:0-18199 GCA_018831705.1 Torrubiellomyces zombiae | reverse complement strand
GGCTCGCCAGAAGATCAAAGACGAGGACGGCGTGGAGATGCTGAAATCAAGCCTGAAACAAAATCGAAGACCTGAAGTAGTGCAGATTACCGTGGAGGCTCTGAAGATGCTTCTGGATGCTAAATGATGACTCTTAAGGAAACGAAACTTGACAGGACAACCAAGCCTGTGTGCCTTCTACATCTACTTTCTCGTGCTGATGCTTACTGGTATCATAAGTCCGTGTATTCAACGCATTGCGTACTCAACGCTGTATATGATGCCTTTACCCTCGCTATGACGCCCTGTTCAGGACAGCTACACCCTCGACGTGTCCAGTCTGCGGAAAGAAGTCAAACCCAACCAGACTTTCGACGTCGTATCTTGCGCCATCTCCTTCTCCACGAACCAAGATCCCTACATCTCTGGCCTGTGTGTGAACATTGCAACTAACATACAGAACCCTTTTCGGAGCAAAGCGCCTCAACTGGTCCAGGAAGTTCTTGTCGCACCCCTTTCTGGGCGGATCCAGTACCACAACGGTTTCGTCGGCCGGGTACGTCACACTTTTGAACAGCTCGCCAGCGTCGGCGGCAATAAAGGTACATTGCTCGGGTGTGAGGTGATTTAGGGCGGCATTGCGACGAGCCGAAGCGATGGAGTCGGCGGCTATGTCGATGCCAGTGGTGTGTTGAAATAAAGAGGAGAGCGTGATGGAGAAGAGGCCTGAGCCCGAATAGGCGTCGATGAGGAACTTGATGGGAACCGAGGACGAGGGTAGGATGTGAGATCGGATGTAGGATACGAAGTGGGGGAGAATGGAATTGTTATTCTGGAAAAAGGAGCCGGCTGGGTTGGTGAAGACGTGGGAATCGATGAACTCGGTGGTGGTGGCTTTGGAATCCGTCTCGCACGACTTGATGTCGATGAAGTCTGGATTGTCTTCGGAGCGAATAGTGAAAGGAGGAAGGTCGTCGGCGGCTGGTGGAGGTGATGAGTCGCGGTCTGGAGTTGTGTTCTTGGGGTAGCGCTTCGTGGTCTCCCGTAGAAGAATGGTTGCGCCACGTTGGTAGGATGCAAAGTCGCGCTCCATACGCTCCCTTTCGCGCCGCATGCCCAATCGCACGACATCTGTACCGATAGGACAGTCTTCGATATCGAGGACCTTTCGCCTGCCTTTCTGCATAAAGCCGATGTCTGGACGCGTCTCGAAGCTTGCAGCGGGTCCCCCCCTTCTTTTTACGGGACGGAAGCCTGGTGGACCGTCAAAGTGAGGCGTCAGCTTGGTGCGGTAGCCGTACTGCAACGGGCTGCCAATGGTATCGGCCACGGCAGGAACAAGCTCAGCAGGCAGGTTGGAAAAGTTGCGATACGCCTTTTCCACAATGCGACGCTTCAGACGGAGCTGCTCGGGATACTCGAGCATCTGGAATTGGCAGCCTCCGCACGAGGCAAAGTACTTGCAGCGGATACGGGCATCGTCACGGAGAGGTGAGGGCTTCGTTACCGCGACGAAGTCAGCGACAGTCTGGTGTTCATGGCGAATGTGGCGGAAGACCCTGACGGTGACGATGTCGCCGGGGACGGTAAAAGGCACGACGTAGACATGGCCATCACGAAGGGGTCTCATGGCCAGCCCGTCGCCGGTGGAGGAGAGTTTGAGGACCTCGACGTCGACTTGGCTGCCTTCGGCGGGGAGGGGAGGTAGCGATTCATCCGAGGGAGTTGCGGCGGCTGCATCGTCGGTTTCTTCTGGATTGGAGGGAGGGGGTTTGTTTTGTTTTTGCGATTCCAACAGAGCCTCGACGTCGTGACGAAGGACTTCTTCCGAGGAGCCTTCGGTGATGTTTTTCTCTCGCTTGGTTTTCTTCTGCTTCCACCGTCGGCCGTGGCCGTCATGATTGGTGTTGTTGGTACGTTTGTGGGTGTTTTTGCCTGCGTTCGCCTGGCCATTCGAAGCCGGTGCTTGTGCTGCCGGGGTGGATGCCATGGCGGCCGTAGATGCAAGGCTTCGCGAGAAGAGGGGACGAAGACGTTGTGGTTGGACGGCGCGAGTGGAGAGCAGCCTCCACGCTCTCATTTGTGAGCAAGAGAAGTTGAGTTGGAATGTCATAAAATCATGACTGAAGATACTCGGGGAGACAGTAATACTACTAGTAATTATGTAATTGAAACGACGTCGAACGTTGGCGTCTTGAACTTTTTTTCTGGGCCGAGCCTTTTCCCAGTGTGGCGTTTGAGGACTCATTGGCCCAATCAAGTGCCGGCGCTTACTGTGCACTATTTCTTACTTACTGGTGTTAGTAGCACATGGCTTTTCCGGCCTCCCTACAAGCTACGCCGGCGAAAGCGTCATATAGAGTTCAAGACATGTTTTACACTTCCGCTACGACCATGTAAAAAAAATCATGGAGGCCCCTATGTGACAATTTGTTGACTACATAAAAAAGGAGAGTGAAAATTGGCGAACGAATGTCCATCATGCTCCTCTTTGTAGCGATTGAGCTGCCGCTCACCAATTGGCAATGAGGCTTCAGTACATACATACTTAGCGTTATACTCGTAAAAGGGCGTAACCCCCCACTCTTCTCTTTCTCGGCAGCCTGATAGAATTCATTCCGTTGCATGACCTCGCCTCAATCCTTCTTTCTGCGCTGTCATCGCGTACGGCTCAGTCATCGCTACAAAGGGGCTTGTATAGTCTCTAGACATCGTATCACGATGGCCGACAGTGCATCGGAGCCACCAAGCAAGAAGCAATGCCTGGGAGCAGATTGCGAAAAGGATGCTGGTTCCTTACAGTGTCCGACATGTCTAAAGCTAGGCATCAAGGATAGCTTCTTTTGCTCCCAGGAATGCTTCAAGAGGAATTGGGTTAGCATATGAGTTTTTCGAACTCTCGCTACAGTCTGAGTCTGACAGATGTTGCCTTGTAGGGCGAACACAAAGCTCTGCATAAAGCGAAGCAAGGCAAGAACATGCACCGTCGAGCGGCTTACAACACCATCTACCGTGCAACTTCTAATCAGAATGATGCAGGCTCCGGATTGTACAACCCGTTCCCGTCGCATCCCTTCACCGGCTCTGTTCGACCCGTCTATCCACTCTCGCCGCGGCGCATCGTTCCCAAATCGATACCACACCCCGACTGGGCCGAGACGGGCATACCCAAGGCCGAGATGCGCTTGAGCAGAACAAAGATTACTCTTTTGGACGACAAGGGACAGGCAGCGATGCGAAAGGTCTGCAAGCTGGGCCGGGAAGTCCTGGACATCGTCGCGGCAGAGGTGAAGCCCGGCGTGACGACAGATTACCTCGACGAAGTCTGCCACAACGCTTGCGTTGAGCGAAAAGTAGGCGCTTGTCGCTCCAAAACATTAATCTCATCATATCTGACGCTTGACAGTCGTATCCGTCTCCTTTGAATTACAACCGCTTCCCCAAGTCGCTCTGTACATCTCCGAACGAAGTCGTCTGCCACGGAATCCCCGATCAGCGAGTTCTTCTGGATGGCGACATCGTCAATCTCGACATCTCGTTATATCACGAAGGCTACCACGCTGACTTGAACGAAACATACTATGTGGGAGACAAAGCCAAGGCGGACCCAGACCTGGTCAGGCTCATCGAGACGACACGAGAATGCCTGGACTTGGCAATCGGGCTCGTCAAACCTGGCACACCGATACGAGATTTTGGCGTGACTATTGAGAAGCATGCCAAGTCGAGAAAGTGCGCTGTGGTGGCCACCTGGGGTGGTCATGGCATCAACACAGAGTTTCATCCGCCGCCATGGATACCTCATTACGCTAAGAACAAGGCTGTTGGGGTATGCAAGCCCGGGATGGCCTTTACGATTGAGCCCATCCTCACGTTGGGTAAACCGCGGGAGGTCTACTGGCCGGATAAGTGGACGAATACGACGGTTGACGGGAAATTTACAGCCCAGTTCGGTACGTGGAGGGCGAGTCTTGCCTTGAAGAGGCGCTGCTAATGTCTGGAAATTCTAGAACACACTCTGCTTGTTACAGAAACAGGCGTGGAAGTCTTGACGGCTAGACTCGAAGAGTCTCCGGGAGGTCCAGTGCCCATGCCGACGACGACAAATGGATCATCTGACAATGCCGTGGGGGCAACATCGGGGGCGTAGGAGATCCCGTCCACACCACACCGACCATTGTATAGCCGCACTAGGCAACTTCTAAAAAATGACTAAGGGAAGGTCTTGATAGTGATGATCAAAGTTGGACAGGACTGGGCTCGTCGCGGCGACAAGCGATTGCATCTGCACATGGTATGGGCGCGATGGCGACCAAGAACAGTGGTGACTTTTGCGGACTTTTCCACCGTGAGACGCCAAACGCACGCACTGGAATAGTTGAATACCATGAATGGCAACCGAATTTCGTCGAATCCCCTTGGCGACGTCGGAACTGCACATCTCAAAGCTGCTGATGGCGAGTAGATACCATTACAAATACAGGTAATTATATGCTTACTTACGCCTATATCTGTAGGGATAAAAAAGGCGGGATCGGATCCGCCGATGGGCGGCGCACAACCGATAAAAAAACGGGCTTGTGACGAATTTAGTCACTTGACGTCCGAAGCTCGGCTCCGGCGGCTCTCCATGACGGTCATCCAATCCGACCCTAGCACGCCTAGTTCAAATGCAAATGCAAATGCAAATGTACATATATATCTGCAAGACAAGGTTTCACTCATGCACGCATGTTGCACTGCATCTTGTCATTCATTCGGATTGATCGACATTTCTACTCCGTGATTTGGAGCAAGCGGCCTCGGTTGGCGCCCGTCTGTAAGGCGTCATGAGTGAGTTGAATCAACATTCCCGACATTTTCGTCGAGGCATTTGCTCATATGGCGGCGCTGCGTTGTAGAGACTTGGATATTGCAGCAGACCACATCTCTCTTATTGTCTCTATTTCTTCATCATGCAGCGATAAATGCCAACGTCATTCCCGGCGCCGTATTCCAGCCCGCCGACCAGGTCTCGGGATCCCACGGCGCCGTCGCTAGCGAGGCGAGAGAATGCAGCGCCATCGGCCGGGACCTGCTGGCCCGGGGTGTACGTTGATGCTCTGCTCCCGCTGACTTACGAGTAATTTGGCAGCTGAATTCTTCGCACAGGGAAATGCCGTTGACGCCATCGTCGGCACCACTTTCTGCGTCGGCGTCATCGGCATGTACCATGCCGGAATCGGCGGCGGAGGCTTCGCCATGATTCGCGACGCGGATGGGCATTACGAGGCTGTCGATTTCAGAGAGACGGCGCCCGCCGCAGCGTCTCAAGACATGTATACTGGCAATGTGCTGGGCAGCATCGTGGGAGGGCTTGCTGTTGCTGTGCCGAGCGAGGTTCGCGGCTTGGAGTATCTGCATACTCGATACGGGGTACGCTCGTCTACTCAGGTCTACAGACAGATCCGTCTTGAGCTAATGAATCGCTTCAGGCTCTCCCATGGGAAACAGTCATGCAAGGGGCAATACATGTGGCTCGCCACGGCTTCAAAGGTCGGCATAAGCGCCGCATCTATACCTTTGCATCGTGCTGATCTCAACTCTTTACTTTACAGTGACTGAAGATACCATGACCTACGTGAACATAGCCGCCCAGGGCAGGCCTGATTTGCTGGTTCACGACCCGAACTGGGCTGAAGACTTTGCCCCCAGCGGTGCGTACTGCCTTACTTTCAATGCTCGATTTGCGCGCTCACATTCTCTCACAGGAATCCTCATCAAACTAGGGGACACCATGACTCGAAAACGCTACGCAAAGTACGTCTAGGCGAGAATACCAAACGATCAAAACATGCATCATTCGCAACAGAGACTAACCGGAATCCTCATAGCACCTTGGAGAAGATAGCCAACCAAGGAGCCGACGCCTTCTACACGGGGGAGATGGGTCAGTTTTGCTTCACACCTCCAAGCCCACCTCTTACAAGTGCTGATGGCCCCTGTAGCCGCAGGCATGATCG
This sequence comes from Torrubiellomyces zombiae, assembly GCA_018831705.1. Lineage (NCBI taxonomy): Eukaryota > Fungi > Ascomycota > Sordariomycetes > Hypocreales > Ophiocordycipitaceae > Torrubiellomyces > Torrubiellomyces zombiae. The sequence goes on along the minus strand of JADHZA010000439.1, from coordinate 12,218 downwards.
ACTACATCCGAAAACAAAACGGAACTATGACACTCGACGACCTGACCGATTACACAGTCATCTCCCGACCCGTCCAGAACACCACTTTTCGCGGCCTCAACCTCTACACCATGGGCGCTCCCGCCGGCGGCTCCATCTGCCTCAACATGCTCAAGACGACGGAGCAGTACAACGACCGTGACGAAGTTCCGACCGACCTCTCCGTTCATCGCTTCATCGAAGCCATGCGCTTCGCCTATGCTGCCCGTGGCGTCCTCGGCGATCCGGATTTTGTTCCTGATGTCCAGCACGTGGAACAGATGCTCCTCGACGATGCATATGCGAACAAAACCCGACATCGAATCTCGGACGACCATACCATGCCCGTCAGAGAATATGATCCGCATGCTATCGCTTTGCCCGAGAGTCATGGCACGTCGCACATCGTTGCTGCCGATGAGTCTGGTCTAGCCGTGTCGCTGACCACGACTATCAACCTGCTCTTCGGTGCGCAGATCATGGTTCCCGAAACGGGCGTCATTCTGTACGTTAATCTATTTTGTTATTCCAAAACTGCCTGTCTGGGTCATATTCCGAAACTGACAACACGACAGGAACAATGAAATGAACGACTTCTCCATCCCCGGCGTCCGCAACGAGTTCGGGTTCGAGCCCTCCGAAGCCAACTTCATACGACCCGGCAAACGTCCCCTTTCGTCCATGTCCCCTGTTCTCGCCTCCATTCCCAATGACAAGAGTCTGCACGGCACCGACACGTTTTACGCCAGCGTCGGAGCTGCGGGTGGCTCCCGTATCATCTCTGCCACGGCCCTCACCCTCTGGCATCTTCTGCATCATAACATGAGCATCCACGACGCCCTCCGACAGCCTCGCATGCACGATCAGCTTATGCCTAACAGCGTGTGGCTGGAATACACCTTTGACAACACGACGGCGGCTGCGCTCGAGACAAGAGGTCATGATGTCCGGTGGGTTGGACCAAGGAAGAGCGCTGTGCAAGGCATCCTGAGAACAGAAGATGGATCGTTTATGGCGGCGGGCGAACCAAGGCAATGGAACAGTGCTGGCTTTACAATATAGGTAGATCACTTGGGTAGAGGGAGTCGTTTTGTCAAATTTCTTTTATCAAGCTCCGATTACATTTCTTTGATCATTCGTCTTCGCTAAACGCTGACTGTGCTTCGTAATTGTCTGAAGTATGGAGGAAAAAGAAAAAAAGCCCATACTCAGCCGTCTGCCGCGACAGTGGACGGAAATGGGATGCAAAGAACAAAGTAAGTAGATGAAAACGTAATGATACAATAACAGCAAGGGGGGGTATCTCCGAATGTACAAGCTATGACACGCTTGATGTCACTTTCTATCTCACCAGGGTTATAAGCTGGCCCATTTCGTCTATCCACTTCTTCACAAATTCCTCCTCACTAAACCTCATAGCCGATTTGCGAGCCCGAAGACGCACTGGCAGAGGATTCGCATGCGAAAGAGCCTTGTGGAAGCCTTCGGCGTACTCGTCGTCCGTGGTCGCGTAATAGCCTGAACAGTCGTTAGCAAAACTCGTGGTACGTTACTGCGGTGCCCGCGCCAGGGCACGCAACTCACCGGTTGGTTCGCCGTCGACATCTACGACGATATCCAGCTTGGGTCCACCACTATCATGCACAACAGAAATGAGGCCGGCCGCCTGGTATTCGACGATGCCGATGCCGAAATGCTCGTTCCACATGCCATTGACTCCGACGGAAGCCCTCCTTAGCCATTCCAGAACCTCAGGCCAAGAGGCGTCGAGATGGAATTCAACCTGGTTTCTGATCCCCAGTTCGTTGACGAGCAGACGCAGCTGATACACTCTCTTCGAATCCAGATCGTCTCGCACGCTACCAATCAGGACAAGCCGTGCCTTGTTGGCTGCGTTGCTCGGAGATTTGAGAAATTTGGCGAAAGAGCGTAGGATCAGCTGATGATTTTTCTCTGGTCGGAACTGCGCAATATACAAGAGAAGCGGTTCGCGATGCTTCTCGCTTTCTTGGGAGACGGCGATTTCCTCTTCTAGTTCTTCCACCGCTACTGGAGGATACACAACTCTGATGGCACTCTCTTTGCCTTTGCCGATTCGGTAAGGCCCCCACAGGCTCTGTATATGCGTCTGGGTCCAGGTGGAATTGGTCATGACGATGTCGACAGATGAACCGACCCACGAGTAAAGCTTAGCAAACAGCAGCCAGTACGTCTTCTTGACTGCGCCTCGGGCTCCGATCCCCTGACCTGCGTTCACGCCGTGAGACCCAGCAAAAGACTTTGGATCAAGTGATTGGAGCATGTCGGTTGATATGGTGGGATAGTGAACGTAAGCCGCGGTGGCTACATTCCTAAACAGGAATTTACTGAGGCCCAGGGCAAAGGCGTAACCCATGGTGTCGATGAAGATGTCGGGTACGAGGAGAGAAAAGGCATCCCACGCCAACACCATGGATCCCAAAGATTGCCCAAGAAGAGTGAAATAAGGCCACGTTGAAGCGAGCACCCAGTGTCGTTTGGAAAGGTAGAGGAACGTAATCGTCGGGGAGTGAAGATGGATGTTGAAACGATCCTATGTTGATGTGAGATGATGTACCAATGTCAGAAATTCGTCGTGGTATGGGGTGTGACTTACCTTAACTCGTTGAAGCATCGCTTCCTTATTCGTGTCATGATCGCCCGTATAAACGACACACTTGGCATTAGGCCACGTCGTTTGTGTTGCACGTATCGCTGCCCATAGTACTCGCTCGCCGCCGCCACCTGCGTTACTATTCCAAGTCAGTTTCTGGACGACCAGTGAGTGGGAGAAGGGAACTGCCTGCGCGCATGGCCTACCAGAAAGGGTGGAAAAAGCCAACGATGCCATCCCAGTCGTTTGGCGAAGAATTCGAGCCATCACCGTCTCGTCGGCTGCTATCGCGCGGTCCTGTGGGAGCGGAGTGCTGGGCACGGTAATTTTCCTCATCATCATTCATAGCCAGAAGGACCTGGGTGCGTCGTCCATCCGTCTTCTTACGCAACACCCAGCCCAGCATGAGACCCAGCCATGCAATGATTCTTGGGCCGACGTAGATGACGAGAACCGGTATTGAGACGAGAAGAATAGCAAGCGTTCGCGGCTCAAGTGCGGCCAATGGTTGCTCGCGGCCGAGCAGTGTGGTCCGAGGTTCCATGGCGATCCCTTCCTCGAACAGCGGGCGAGACGGATTGTGATTCGAGGAGTAGGAAAGGTAAGTAAGGGCAAGTATCGCTCTTCGGCTTTGTTCGTTACATTTAATCGAGATTTATGGAAGGTCAAGACGAAATGCAGAAGGGGAAAGTCCCGAGATGGAGAGTCGCCGACAACAAATTGTTGATAGTATGATGCTGGTCAGAAAGGAGGAAGCTTGGCTGGACTTGTTCATTACAAGGTGGAAGGAATGGAAGCTATGGAGCATCGTATGTGGCTCAAGATTCGACGAACCATTATTACCTGTAAGCGCTAGGTATCTAATAGGTAATACGGAGGATTTGTAGTAGGTAGGTACCTACCCGTAGTGGATCCAGCAGTCTCTAGGCACCTATGGTACAGTGCTGCAGTAGCACCCTTGTTCGCGCCCTACAGGTCGGTAGCCACACCTAGGCTGGTAGCTCATCTGTAGGTATGTAGAATTCATAACCTCAAGCTTGCCCGTCTCTCTCCAGCATGTCCCTGAATTGGAAGGCTCATGATGCGACTGCTTATCGAATTCAGTCAGGGCTCGCGGACCCGTCTTCTAAATTCCCAGAAACTCAGACCTAGGCCAACTTCTACCTGCTTCAGGCCGCCTGGCACGCCTGCTCATCGCCTTAGCAGCACAAGCGCTCTCCTCAGCGACGCCATAATCTCTACCGCCAGTTGCATCTCTTCCCTTCACACCGCTGGGCTTTCCTGGTATATCACCATTCCTCTGGTTGCCGTCGGCGTCAACTTCTCCTTCCGTCTCCCAGTCCAGTACTATCATCGCCGCCTGGTCGTCAAGCGCATCGCTCTGAATCCTCTCGTTTCCGCCTGGAGTGCGCGGCATGCTGCCGCAACCATCGTTTCGCCTTCCACCAAGCCCGAGCAACAGCAGCGTTTGTGGACTCTTCGTGTAGCAGGTCTGACCGAGAAGTCCCGAAAGCGTATCTACAAAACTTGGGGCGTGCAGCGATGGAAAAGCCTCGCGCCCTTTGCAACTATGGTCCCGTTCGTCATGGTGTCCGAGGCGTTGAGAAGACTTTGCGGTGCTCCATTAGGATGGATCAGTCATTCGGCTGGGCTTGGCAGCGTGGTAGCTGACACGATGCCATTGGAGCAGTCCCTTGCTCAAGGTGGTTGTTTCTGGTTCACCGACTTGACCAGCATGGATCCCTATTATGCGCTTCCACTGCTGTGTTCTGCGCTGCTGGCGCGCACATCATGGGGGAGGTTGTCCAAAGAGCAGCTGCGCGCCTTGCTTAGCATCACAGGGTCCGATAGACAAATGACCCCCATCTCGAGGCTGCAGACTGGTATTGGGCGCGTTCTACTCCTCGTTCCCGCCTTCCCAATGCTGTTCGCAGACCTGCCAAGTGCTATATTCCTTTACTGGGCGACGACATTTGCGCTCAACGACGTCAACGAATCTATCTTGGAGAGAATCATTCCTAAACAGAAGCCCAAGCTGAGAATGGTTCCAAGAAAACCACCAGCATTACCATACTTGCGATGAGACAATGAGAACGCTACACATGTACCAAAATAATACAGTTGGACCTCCCGGCCTCCGCATCTCCCCGTTAAAAGAGAATCTTGCCCACCTGAAATTGATGCTGAACAGAAACTCGAGGTGAAGATATAAATCTTCGGAGAAGGCCAGCTGCAGGACTTGTTGATCAGATCAGCCCATGACAACTGCCAAAATAACTATAGTTAAGATGACGCCGAGAATGAGTAGCAAGCAACAGCTCTTGTTGCGTGCTGCTTTTTGGTATCTCGCTGCTTGTCGAGTCTCGATATCTGCTTGCCTGGTATTGTCGTGCACATTCTCGACATTATCCGCAATCGTCCTGATGCCGACATCTTGTTCCTCTACAATCTGAGCGACTTGGCGGAAAAGCACATTCAGGTCACCAACGCCTTGTTCGATGTTGCGAATTTCTTCTTCACGTTCAATAATCAGAGCCTCCTGAAAATCAACCTCGTCCTGTGGAGCAAGCTGAGGATGCGCTTGCTGTTGTAGTTGCTCGAGCGGGGCATTTTCGCCCTCGTAAGACTGTTGGCCCGTTTCTGCTTCTTGCGCTGCACGGGCGGCACTGACAGATGCGCGTTCTTTCTCTAAGGCTCTGCGCTGGAGGCTCTGAAACTCCTGGAGTGCTGTTTGGAAGTCGCTCGATACCTTTGTCTGTTCGTACTTCTGCTGCTTCTGCAACGCACAATGTCCATTAGACTTCACCACGAACAAGCCCTTTGCAATGAGGAATCCTCGAGAGGTCAACGAACCGAGAGATCCTCCCATGTCTGCAGTTGCTTGATCCCTTCGCCGATGTCCCGACACAGGTCCCGCGTCTTCTCCATGCTGTTGTGCACGCGCTCGCGCAGGCGCGGTGTATCCTTCTTTGTGCCCAGTACGTTGACATCGTTGGCGAGTTTGCGGTTGCTGCTAAGTAAAGACTGCAGCTTGCTTTTGAGTTGGTACTGGAAGGATTGGAAATCAGGGTCGTCGGAGTAAGCGCCTTGGCGCCCCGACTCAAGGTTCGATAGTTGATCGTACGACATGGCGGTTCTCTAGAGATGCGACTTCTCTAGACGACGTCTATGAGCTCGATGAACACTTTGGCAGCGAAGTAGGTGGTCGTGCGATGATGGTGCATGTGACTGCGAAGTCGTTGAGTATTCGACAATGAGATGACTACTCGGTAATTACGTACGTGAGTGGGTGGGATGACTCCTTCCTGTTCGAGACCCGCACAGGTGCCTGGCGTTCCATGAACAAATGCGGTATAGCGGCTCTCTCTGCACTGCGACACTGACACACTGAGTGAACTGGGCGTTATCTCCACGTGATGCTCGATAATGGAGCTGGCTGGGTGGCTGGCACGGCTGGCCCCTGCAAAGCTCCAAGCAGCTCTGTCTGAGGGTCGCGTTGCCTGACTTCTTTGCCGGTGGTTTTTATTTACAAGCACAAGCCGACCCAACCTCGTCGCTCGCGCCAGCACCAATGTGGCCATGACCATGGCGAGCACCCCTATGCGAAGGGCTCCCTACAAGGATACTTTGCAGCCTGCTTTGCACCGGCGCTTTTCGTCAACGGCTATTTTACTCCTCGTCATCTCGTATGTCGAGGCAGTCCTGTTGGCCGACTGGTCATCTTGTATGCCGCGCCGCATCTTCAAAGCTTTGTCAACCGGGCATCTGCTAACTCACTAACGCGGTTGAATAGATTTCTGGTCCTGGTTTCCAATCGGATCTTCTGGTATTCGAACGCTGCTGATCTTTTCCTGCGGCCTCTTCATCCTCGTCCTGCGCATCGCTCACTATCATGTCGGCTTGAAGACGACCGAGTCAGGCCTTCACACTCTGAGCTCATCGCTACTCAGTTTTGGCACATATGAGACAGCCTTTTGGTACGGCGTTTCAAGTTGCATCTTCTGCCCGATATACCTGTCTTCAACGCCCGATAGCTCGAATCTACGATGGATCACCTACTTCCACGGCAACCGCGCGAGACTGAACGAGCGACCGCTATTCTTGGCATGCTATCTGGCCGTGTGCGCTTTTGTTCAGACAATAGTTCACTATGAACGAGATATTGACCGCTTGCAAATCAGCGTGCCGGGATCCAAGCTGCCGCAACGGGAAGGAAAGGCCGGAGTGTTGCCCCGGACTTTTCAGACTGTCCTGTTTCAGCTTCCCGGCTTGCTTGCCAAGAGCGTTCAGCAATGTATCATGGCTGTGATATTGTCATTGGTGCTTTATTATGCCTGCATTCGTACATTTGCTTGGGGCTGGGCATTGACATTTCTACGACCATTCTACAATCTACCAAAGACGACAATGCTGCCTCCTTCGTGGCCAACAGACCTCTATCTTCTTTTTCGCTGCCTGATTGCAGGCTCATTGATGACTTTCATTTGGGCGGCTGGGAATGCTGCATTTTCAGTTGTCATGGTCAAGGAACCTCTGAAAAATGGCACTCCCCTGACCTCGGATTCAAAAGATCCCAACGGTAGCTTGCTCAATGGGCTGAAAAACAAAAAGCTCTCTATCAAGGCAGGTAGCTCCTTCTTGAAGCTCGAGGCTACGAGACTAACAAGGGACTAAAGTCATTCGCATTTTGGGAATTAGCGCTCATCGCACAAAATTTTCAAGCGCGCAGACAAGCTCTGTATTGCGATATCGACCGAAAGGATGGGCCTATGTGGTCGCAGGTGTACGCCATCTGTATGGATACTCTGCGGACGGTTGAAACTCGCATGGACGACTACGGCAAACCCCCGGCTCTTGCCGCTCCGCTGCCGCCCACTGCGGTAGAGCAGAAAACACGAGTCTCTGCGCCTTTGCGACAGGATCCTATCTTCAACAAAAAGTCAGACAATGCAAGTTTGCTGGGTGGCGTCGAGAAGGCATGGGATCAAATAGCCCGGTCTCCTGGTTCGTCACCGGTTTCGGAATTGAGCCCCTTGGCGAAAAAGACGTGGAAAGAGGCCAAGGATCGATTTCTGAGTCAGGAGCAGCAGCAAGCGTTGTCTCGGACACATGTGAAGAGCGAAATCGAGAGATGGTTCGGCAGCATCCTGAGATGTAGCTGGATCAGCACACTGATTCGGCGAGACTTCCGCACAAGATTTGCTGGGACGGTGTTGGGCACGCCGTATGCTGAAGCAAGCATATGCATCAACGCGAGCACCGCCTTGTGCCACCTGGCCATGCACAGCTTAGCCGAGGACGAGTTTGGCAACGTTCATCGAGATGTTCCCAGCATCATTCGAACCTTGACTATATTGATACGGAAGCTCGAGGCGTTTCAACAAACCTTTCCGCTACATTGGACCGACATGTCTGGCACAAGGGTGTCACCCGAGTTGGACCAAATGCTGGACGCCATGAGGAACGGCTTGGAGTTGGTGGTTGCCAAGTTTGAGCCCTACATGAGTGACTTGCGGTTATCCAGAGGCGATTTGCGTCTGGCGAAAGAAGCATCCATAAAGCCGAGCGCGCCCAAGGCAGCCGAGAAAAGCGAAAGAATCGAGACGAGCGAGAAGAATGAGAAGAGCAAGGGTGCAGAAAAAAGAACCAAATCAAAGGCCGAGGGAAGGAAAATTGGTGGATCAAAGGTCTATCCAGGCGCTTTCAAGGAAGTGGAAATGGAACAGGTCCGATAGTCGAAGCGATTTTTCATCGTCTCGGAACCGCATGGTCCGCATGGTGTTCATGTATAAAAGCTGGATTTACATGGTTGAACGTATGTACGGCAGATAGACTTGACTCTTTTTCCCTCTCAGCATCTCGCTCTTGGTAGATTGCGAAAGGGGTCTTATCCGATCCGAGACGTATGCGATAAGAAAGATAGAGGAGAAAACAGAGAGAACTAGAAAGGTTCCACTGCTGTCAATTGACGAGGATGATCTGAAGTGAGTGACGACATTGGTTACCAGGGGAAGATTACCTCTGTGTAATTATACAGGTAGGTAGGCTGTCAGCCTGTAGGTTGACCAGGCCGTCCCCTGGCTGTGGCCCCACCCTGTCTGTCCAGTCTCCCTCTCCTATTGTCTCACTGTGGCTGACCCTCGGCATCGCCTCTTTTCTCCAACCTTGCATCAGCTCGACTGTCCCAGCTGTCAAGTTGACTGCAGCTTCAGCATCTTCGAAACCAAGGCTGCATTATCGGTCCATATATCATACATTGAGCTCGGGGCTCGCTTCGATCACTTCGCGTCCGCCATGCGAGTCGCACTACTCTACGCTGCGAAACTGACCCGGCGTCGAGGGCCATGATGCAATGCAGCCAGCCATGCAAGACCGACCGCACATCTTCTACCGCGTCCTCTACCGGTCCATCTATGCCCTGCTTTATATATTTCTCGTCAGCTTGCTACTCATCACCCCGGGCGATGCCATCGAGCGATCGATACGCAATAATCAGAGATACAATGTCTTGATTCTGACCGTTTCTTACGTGGTGACCGCCGTCGTTGTCATTTTTGTCTATATTCTACGGCTTTACATAATGAAAACAGCGGTAGCGTCTATCCCGAAAACCGGTGTGCCTATAGAGAAGGGTGACGTCAAGGATGCCGTCTTCAGGCTGATCGAGACTGGTCTGGATCGAAGTGCCGTCATTGCCTACGAAGCGCGTCCAAGGATCCTGACGACTGGACTGGACGAGGCACGGGGAAACGGCAGCGACGAATATGCTCGAAGGAACGCGACGGTAGAGAAGAAGAAAACAAGAACCGCAGAAGGGGAACTTGACCTGCCTCTACTGCCGTCGCGTCCGGTCTGGGGCCAGATAGAGCACTATGGATGGGCGTCGCCCAACTCGCCAGATCTACCCAACCTGCAGTATCAAAGCGTACTTTCTGAACTTCCAAACTTGATTGAAGCCAAGGCCGTTGCGCAAATGGTGCCGAACGCCCCTCCGAGCCCAGCTGCGCAAATACCTCGCGCCGACAAGAACGTCGTCACACTACTCGAGCGACCCTTGCACATGAGCCTCCGGGAGTACATAAACTACCTGGCTGATCTTGAAGTCATCACGCTGGACGAATCGACGGTCGAATTCCTTTCGCAGTACGAATACGTACGCTTCTCAAATCGTCCCATCTCTAGCGCTCGGTTTCGAAGTCTGATGCACCTATTTGCCCAACTTTTACGTGCGATGCGACCGCTCAACATGAGCACGTCAAGCGTCGTACACGACGGCGATGGTGATAGCAGCTGGGAGACACCAGAGAGTGATATCGACAACGATGCGCCTCTGGACACGAACCCACCGTCGCCACGCAGCAGTCTCGCGCGCATGGATACGAGAAGCACAGAAAGCTCGGTGCGAAATCCAATGCGGGCCTCGTCGGCCAACGCCTGGAGCTTTCGCACCGCGCCTAACACGCCCGGCAGCAGACGAACAGGTGTCACGGCCATGTTGTCGCGGCAGTCCAGCGAGAACAGCTTTGCGCAGTCGCGGCGGCCGTATGTGCCCAGCCATTCGTCGAGTACGGGACCAGCCTCCGAGATGGCGAGCAGCGGAAGCGATTCGGGCTCCGTCATTCGTCTTGCCACGACAGATGACCCGGATCATCTGCCCTATGTCCTTAATTTGCGTCCCACGACGGAGCGATCAGCGTGAGGCAGAGTCGCGGCATGGCAGTGTTGGCTTTCCGGACATATTCTCACCGAAATGATCATGGCACGCCACGACAGATTCATGTGCGAGGCCGAGATTACCTACCGGTAGCATGATTTTGTATACTATTTCAATGTACAGTCAGGTCCACCCAGGCTCATGTTCTAAGGCTCAATCTCCCTGGCTGATGAAGCCAAGGTGATGAGGGATAATCCACGATATGTGCAACGAGAAGCTGCATGCTGAGGAACATGCAATACTCTGCTCAGTCAAGCGCGTAAAGGGGCTTTCTGACAAGGCTCCAGCACCTCTTCCAATACAGAAGCCCAGCCGTTGTCCTCCTGGAGGAGCTTCTCCGTTCCTAGCTGATGATGCTGGTGATGGACTCCAGTCGACCGCAGGCACAAACTGGCCCGTCAGCCACTCTTGGTCTTGGCGCATATCCCTCTTCTTCTCGTGTCGCTTCCCTCTCGGCCGAGGAGCTGAAGTCGGTGCTAGATATTGGTTGACATGACTTTCTACCCGGAGAAACCAGACTGCATGCTTTAGGACACGATATTTCTCCACGCATGTATGTAGGAAGCATGTCAGCTCTCGCCATCGACCAACCATGTTTTCTCGACGGCACTGCTTCCCGCTTGCCGACGCTGACGGTGGGCGCAGCTGTCACGCAACTGTCAGGCAAGCCATGTCGCTCCTCAGCCCTCGTGTAAAGGCCGAATGACGAACGAGCCTCACGATCCGTTCCTTTCACCTTGGCCGCCCAACGCTCCCATTCAATAACAAACGCCGTCTCTGTGTACTGAGCCGGGTGCGGCTGACATGCATGACGAGCAAACGGGTCAGCGCGCAATGATTCTGCAGCAAGAAAGAACATATGTCTGTACTACAGAGAAGATATGAGAAACACAAAGGCCACAGGCACTCTCTCCCTTAAATTGACTTTTTTGAACTGGCCGTCTTGTGAATTCCTATCTTTCAAGTTCTAGGTCAAGCTGAAGACTTAGAGAAACAATGTCAACGCCTTCTCAAGATCCGATGGCGACGAGGGCATTTCCAGTCAGAAGCCCCTGTGCGATTGCCGCCTCTACAGCCGTCTTGTCACCAAGCAAGATGGCGTCACGTTCTTGACTTGTTCTTCGGGCATTTGTACAATAGAAACAAATAAAGCAGCAAACTCAAAGAAGTAGATCCGGAGTTTGTGAGACTTTTGGAGCACGTCGTGGCCCAGTCGAAGAATGCCCAGTTCCCCAGTCGATGGAGCGATTTGGGTGAGCTGAGCAAGGCACTGGCCGACCTCAGCGTCGCGCGAACAAACTCGTCTCCCCCGGTCTTCAAGATGCATTCGGAGACTGAGCTGGAGAGACATTCCAAGGTGGGCGCTGCGGGCGAGCTCTACGTAAGAAACGCCTTCCTTGGCATTACACCTAGAACGAGGCAAGAGAGATACTCACGAGTTGTGATCGAGCCAGGTGTTTCTATTTCTCATTTCGCGTTCTCGGCGAAGGGGGGATATCCGTATTGAACTGGCAGAGCAATATGCGCAACTACGTCAAACAACTCCCTACCTACATGTACCAAGACTGGCCTGACTGGACTGGTGGGGAGACGTCGAACATTATGCTTCCGGATGATACGAGTGTCCTGACCGGCTTGTTGATCCAGAATGGCTACCTGGACCGTGGCACATGGTCGGGGGTGAAGCCAGAATATTTCATTGCAGTCAAGCCCACGTTGAGCGAGCGGAACAAGGAGTTCTACATGAGCAGCGATCAGTATGACCGGGTAGGTCACCCCTGTCACCCCATGTGGTGTTGTTCCTTTATCGATGCCGAATGCGTATATCGTTGGCGATCGACGCTACATGTACTA
>JADHZA010000438.1:0-18210 GCA_018831705.1 Torrubiellomyces zombiae | reverse complement strand
GCGCGGTATATGCAGAACCCCATGAAAGAGTATGCCGCTTTGGGCAAGGACATGGCATCTCTCTCATATCACCCTTGCCAGCATCTTCTGCCCCAAGACAAGCTAATGAGGTACCTGGAATCCGCCATGGTTGACACGGTGAATATGGTGGGTGTCAATATCAACGAGGCTATGACGGACACGTATATTGCGAATCTGCTTCCCTACATTGCCGGCTTAGGGCCTCGGAAAGCGACGAGTGTCATCAAGGCCATCAACGCCAATGGAGGATCCGTGAGCACAAGGGACGAGCTGGTGGGCGACCCCGATAGCGGCAAGCTGCCCGTCGTCGGGCCTCGTGTCTGGAACAACTGCGCGAGCTTTCTCTACATTGAATACGAAAGGACGAGCTCCTCCTCAGACCCTCTGGACAATACTCGTGTGCATCCAGAAGATTACGAACTTGGACGCAAGATGGCCGCCGATGCACTCGAGCTGGATGAAGAGGATGTCAAGGCAGAGATGGATGAGAATGGTGCAGGCGCTATCGTGCGGAAACTTTTCAAGCAGGAAGAGCAAGAGCGCGTTAACGAGCTGGTCCTCGACGAATACGCTGACCAGCTCCTGACCAATTTCAATCAACGCAAACGAGCGACGCTTGAGGCTATCAGCGCCGAATTGCAAGCCCCTTACGAGGAGCTCCGCCGCAGCTTCGCCTCGTTGAACCAGTCTGAGATATTCACCATGTTTACGGGGGAGACGAAAACATCTCTGTGCGAAGGAATGATCATAGCTGTCAACGTTCGTCTTGTTCGCGACGACTTTGCCATCGTCAAGCTGGACTGCGGAATCGAAGGCCGGGTTGAGGCACACGAGGTGACTAACCGTGCCTCAGTGAAGGATGTCTTGAGCTCTGGACAGACGGCGCAGGCCAAAATCTTGGAACTGAATTATAAGGACTTCATGGCCAAGCTGTCGATGAGGGAGGACGCCCTTCGGATCTCATACAAGCGACCCATGAACCCCGGACGAGATGGCTGGGATTATACCCTCGAGTCGTCCGACAAGGAGGAAATGCGAGAAAAGGATCAGTCAACTGGACGAACACAGCGCGTTGTGAAGCATCCCAACTTCAAGCCTTTTAACTCGATCCAGGCAGAGGAATATCTCGGCTCACAACCTCCGGGCGAAGTGATTATTCGACCTTCGTCCAAGGGTAATGACCACCTCGCCATCACATGGAAGGTGGCTGACAACGTCTACCAACACATCGATGTGCTGGAGATGCACAAGGAAAACGAATTCTCCGTCGGCAAGCTCCTGCGTGTAGGTGGCAAGTACACGTACAGTGATCTGGACGAGTTGATAGTCGACCACGTCAAGGCCATGTCTCGCAAGGTGGAGGAGATGACGCGTCACGACAAGTATCAAAGCAGGTCCCGAACCGAGACCGGTAAGTTGACGCATCTTGCCCCTTTTTTTTCTCGCCTTCAAAACCGCTCATAATGTTTTGTAGAAAAATGGCTCACGACCTACATCGACGCCAACCCGAATCGATCTGCGTACGCGTTTTGCATCGACCCCAAGCACCCCGGCTATTTCTGGTTGTGCTTCAAGGCGAGCAGAACGGCGCATGTCATTGGCCTCCCCGTGCGCACTATTCCTCAGGGGTACGACTTGAAAGGATCTCAATACCCGGATATGCGTGCGCTATGCAACGGATTTAAGCTGCGGTACCAGAATGAGTTTTCGAGAATGGGGACCCGGTAGGAGTCAGGGAACACGGCCATGGCGGAAAAATAGGATCTTCACTGCCCTCGAGGGCTGATGACGTCGATTGGGGAGTCTCTCGACAAGATTTTTGTCTCATATATATTTCATAGTGGCATTGAATTATCCAAACCAGATGGGCATGCCCTCCACAAGGTTACGTCTAGAATGTACATTCCCTTAATCTTCCCAGCTTTCCAACCTCATATTCGATCCATCTGCCTACGCCTCTCCGTCCAGCCACGAGCAAGCTCCCGGGATTCATGGCATGGCACCCCTCATACGTAACGCAGAACGGTGGCGCTGTTGTATCGATCAGCGCCATAGCCGTAGGCAACGGGTACAAATAAAGTGTAGAGGCGTAATCCCAGTGGACGGGACGGATCGTCTGGCGAAAGGGCGCAAGGAAGCCCTGATCCAGAACTGTCTTGACCAGCTTCTGGGCAGTGCGAGTGTCTTCACTCAAGGGAGGTGAGGTTGTGACAGATGGGGCTTCGGGAGCAGCGGCGTCAAGATCCATGGCATCGGACTGCAAGTCGGGGTTGGGAGGAGTATTCTCCTCATTCTCGGGGTCGGGTACTTTGCGCTTGAGTACGACGGACGTCCGTCTTAGTCGCGCGGACATGTCGTCTCTGAACAAGACGAGTTCGTGGCTGGGGCCGAAGAGGGTCAAACGACTGGGGTTAGTTGTCCATGTTGCCGAGCCTTGCGTCTTGCTGTTACTGCTTTCAGCGTTTGCTGCAGCAAAGGCACGGCGGACGCGCGATGTGAACATGTTGGGAACGGGCTTCCTGGGCAAAGGGGCAGAAGCGCCAGCTGTGAAGGCGGAAACCCAACCATCGTTATCTCCAGGCACGAAGACGAAGGTGGAGGATTGGAGAAGCGTGGGGAAGTCTGATAGAGTAGAAGCTAGAGCGTCAAAGTACTCTTTGTACTCTATGCTTCCGCCGCTACCGCCTCGAGCCATGACGGCGTGTGAAGTGAAGTTGCCTGCGATGACGAAAGATAGAGGCGACGAACCTTCTGGCTCGGCGGCGTAGGTCGACAGGATCTTTCTCAATGCTTGGAGAGCACGGGGCTGATCTAGATCGAGTTCGCCTATGATGACGACCCGACCACGACCTGGACTCTCTGCTGATGACGGGTGCAAAAGTCTGCGTTCTATCCGTCGCATCTTGGCACCAACGGCACGCTCGCTACCGACGCCGAGGAAGTCGATCCAACCGAATCCACCACCTATTATATGATCTTGACCACCTTCGGGTCCACTGATGCCGAGAGTCGCCTTACGCTTCTCACAGGGGGGTTGACCGATGAAGAAGACCTGGAATCGACCCCCTAAGGTCCCGCCAACGCCGCTGCTTCCACTCAAGCCCTTGCCTATCGATTCGTCTTCCTCCTCGTACACGCCGTCCACCAGAACGATCATGCCGGGGTTGAACCAAGCTGAGTCCTCTGGTATGGAGACGGCTTGCGTCAGATCCAGGGCAATGGTTCCTGTCAGATCGCTTATGGCAACGTTTCCGGTTGGAAGAATGACAAGCTGGCCGAGTAGCATGTGACTACTGCCGTGGCGGCCAAGCATATTGGCTATGGGCGTGATCTTGAGGGACTGTTGGTTCGCGAGAGATTGTTGAAGTGGTCGCCTTCGGGAGGAAACGGATGAAGTTTGAAATGCTTCATTTCGGAGAAGTCTTTGATGTATGACGTGATAGCGGTTGCGGAAAACTGTAGTTTTTTGGGCGGCACGAGGTAGCAGTGAGGGCTTCGAGGTATCTCTGGCAGGAGTCAGCTATGTTGAACTGCTGTCCAGACAGAAATAGAAACAATTTACTTTTCAAAGTGCTTTTTGCTCACGTTGTAAAAGAGCCGCGGTTGCTCGAATGCGTCAATGACCTGCAGCCATGCTCGTGGATCGCTGGATTCTTCGTCATCCTCGGCCTCTTCTTGGACGCCGAGAGCGGACATGCCAAAGCTGGCATTACTATCGCCTCTTGCCAGGCCCACTGGTCTCAGGCCCAGTCTTGCATTTGCCACATCTCCGTCTTGTGCGTCCAAGATGCTGTCGCCCCGAGGCAGACCTCTTGCTGGGCCCACGATCTTTCCACCGCTCATATTCCCCTCAAGGGTTTTGAGTATATCATGGAGCTCTTTGCTGCTGCCATCGACAATGACGCCACCGTTTCGATTCTTCCAGCTCCTTGCCACCTCTTCGAGTACCCGCTCCGCCAGCCCTTCCTCGCGCCATGCTGAGCCACAGTGACGGCCGACGAAGGTGGCCAGCTCCTGCAAGGCGGATGAGGTGAGGGTCAAGGAGTGTTTCTTGGTGAATGTGCGAAAAGCAAGGGGTCTTAACGTCGGCGGCGGAAGTATGATGGGAAGAACGGCAGCTTTGGGAGCATTGATGGTGAAGGGCCTGGGTGGGTGAACCGGTGTCCCAAATGAAGGCGACGACGACGGGATTGCCGAGGAAGGGATGGCATTGTGCTTCCGGAAGATGGGCGCTGGCGTCCTGTCCATGATTGTTGCAGAGAAAAAGATGAGGCTACTCTCTCGACATTGTGAATGAGCTTATGAGTCGATTCTGACATGCCCTTGGCACGAGTCGGAAGTACTGGTGTAGAGTTGGCGAGAACATGGCCAAAAGAATATAATTGATAGTACGGAGTAATACTCCGTACTACGAATGACGTGGAGGGGCAACTAGAGGAACCGCGTTGACGCGTTTAATTGGCGTTTAATTAGCCGTGCAGAGGCACCCACAGACGAGGGGTTCTGGGCGAATATCACAGGTAATAACTACAGACAACAACTAATAGCACGGACTCCAAAAACGTTCCCTCTCTGGGTACCTGTAAGAACTTTCAAATTGGAGAGAACAGCGGCGAGTCACCAGAGCCGTGCTGCTTCCGTAGTTGATCTGCACATCTATCCCTGGTTCACAATGCCCTTGCAACGCCAGCAGAGCCTAGAGCAATCCATGCAGGAGTATCTAACAGAAGTTGAACGTCAGATTATCTGCTTGATACCTAAGGATGTGATCTAGTCCGGACGGCAGGATGACGTTCACACTTTGCATATGCAACTTCTGCACGGTCCAAGTGATGTTCCCACGTTGTGATAGCCTTAAACTGGTCAGAAACTTACCGACTCAACACACATTAACCACCCTCGATTACGCGCACGAGCAAGCAACAGTATGGCTTCTCCTTGCAAAAAAGGTTCACTTCTCCGACCAATTTGCCATCAGTTGTGGCACCGTGTCGGTGGACATGAAGATGTCGAAAGTGCTCCTCATTCGATGGCGGAAGACGGGCGAATATTTTCTTCCCAAAGGCCGTAAAGATCTGTACGAGCCCCTCGAGCAGACGGCTCTGCGAGAAACATTCGAGGAAACCGGAATACGAGTTTCATTGCTTCCTGTGAGCATCAGAACGTTGGCCACGTTGCCGTCCTCCGTCAAAGCCGAGGAACGTCCAGATAAGACAACTGAACCTATCGCCGTTGTTCATCGCGTTCATGAGAATGTGCTCAAGATCATATTCTGGTAAGTTGCCGTGGCAGACTCGACCGCCACTCGGGAAGAGGGAAGACAGCAGGAAGACGAGGACTTTGATACTGCCTGGGTGGATTTCGATACCGTCAGCTCCACGTTGACATTCGATGACGATCGACGCATTGCTTTCGCGGCTATCAGTGCAGCTCGCGGGACGCTGTTGTGACTTTTCACCAACCAACGAGCATTTGTGCTCGTCGAGTTGACATCGAGCGACCAAACCTAGAGATGCGGGATATCACTTCCCAGGCGTTCGCGGACTTTTGGCCACTCGCTGTATCTTAGTAGTAATAGTAGTAGTACCTACAAGCACTAACGTGCATCTAGGCGGGGCCTGTCGCGTCCCTTTTAGAGCGTATCGGATAGCATATATGCAAAACAGTGACCTCATCGGCCCCGAATTTCCACAGAGCTCCAATGCTTCTTTAAACACCTCCACCATGTCGGCCCTCATATACAGAAGCGCCTTTCGAAAGGCCACGCTCTGCAGACGGATGCTATCCACATTGCCGAGTAACCCATCTATTGTACGCGGAACAGGGTGACGCTGAATGACGAGTTTTCGAGCTGGAGCTGAACATCTACCAGAAAGTATTCGACAACCCGTCTTCTCCTGCCTCCTACATCCTGACCTACTTGGAGTCGTCAAGTCGATCGTCGACCGACCTCGCAATCGGAATCTCAACCGAGATACCCCCGACGCCGCAGTCTTTCCAAGAGAACCGTCGGTTTCTCGAGATCCTCAACCAAGTCGTTGCCGAACACGGCCACAAAGACGAGGACGTCATCAGCCAGGCACGCGCCCTCGCAAGCCCTGGGGGGTTCAATCTTGGCTCAGGAGGTGCCTTCCAGCAGAAGCAACGCACGTCCACGAAGGCGCCGTCTCAGACGCAGGGCGCTCGCGCGTCTGGAGCTGGCGGAGCGAGCGCTCAGGGAGGACCCGGAGGAGGCGGCGTAGGAGGCTGGGTACATCTCAGTGATCGTCGCAACCCGCCGGACTTTGGACGGATTGCCTGGCCCGAGGATATACTTGGAAGTGTCGAGGTCGATGGCAAGGGCCAGATCGTGGGCAAGGTACAGCCCAGTGGCACCTACCGAATCGTTACCAGGGAGGGAATGTAGGTGTTCTTCTAAGATTCCTCCCAGTCATGGCTTTCTAACATGGAACCCATAGCTTGGGATTAAGCCCATTCCTACGGGACAAGCTCATCACTCGACTGAGGCAAGAAGCCGACGCTTGATCAGCAGCATCTTGTCCCAAGCTCAGCATGAAACCATTGTACCATATCTCTCCTACGACTGTGTATTATATATCCTGGACGTGCTTCTGGACTCATGGTCGCATCATCACATTTGAAGCGCAGGCGAATGGATCACAGCGCCGAGAGCATCTTACTCCTTTCTACAACGACTGACTGTCGTACACGGCAGCAAAGCATGTTCGCGAGTACGATTCAAATCATGGCTATGGGTCGACACGGGAGACAACTTGATTGAAGGCTGTGACGGCTAGGAGGGTCCAAAAATCAGTGGATGAAAGTGTGAAGCTCACTACCATCTATCATGGGTTCGCTAGCCAAGGTAAAAGCCATGAAATTTGGGGCGTTTTAGACAAGGTCGCTAATTGCTACATAACGACCGTGGATAATATTCGAACGTAATCAAAACAAAAATTTTGAGACTCGGAAGAAAAGAAACAATCATCGCACCAGTATTCAGCACACCTCCCGTCTACTTGACCCCATCCAGCGAACCCTGCCATTCAGATCAGACAATCTCCTCTATAAGTTGGGTGATTTGTTGACCGAACGACTCCACAAATTCTTTCAACTGCCCGTGATCTTGGACCTCGATATCGCATCCAGCTCCGATGGCGATACCTGGAGATTGCTCACTCCGACCAATGTCAACGAAGAGCGTCTCTGCGGGCAAAAACCCTGTGTCTAACTTCTCCACAGCGCTCAGCAACGTGGAGGGCTCTCTTGCAGCATAATCAGACGGCACACCCAGCTGCCAAGGCTTGAACTGCGTAGCTCTCCTCGTCCTTGACCTGAGGAACATCTCGTCGTTCCATAGAATGTTGAGTTGTGTATTGAAGAGCGGATGTGACTTGTCCGCCCCAGCCCATTCAATGACATGGCGCAGACTGCTTTGCTCGAAGGCTGTTCTAGAGCCAAGTCGTATCTGAAACTGCTGTAAAAGATCAGTTGTAGTTGAATTGCTGGACCCTCGTGCTACGAGGTCTCTTGGTACCATGATGGGAAGCATGTTCAGAGCTGGACCAGCAACAGACTCAATGTTCTCGAATGTTGTGGACCTGCCGGCAGTATAGTAACCGAATATGGGGTTTCTCGAGCCTGTCACACTGGAGAGAAGTCTTGCAAACGCCGCGAGGAATATACTATGGATAGTAACTCCTGCGGCGCGCGCAGTCGACTCCAGAGACTGGACACTGATGTCTGCGCAATCGAAGCTGAAGAAATGCCTAGTACGTGTCGGGGATGTTCTTGTGCTACTATCCGAGCTGGTGTCGTCATCCATGATTGCATCCAACCCCTTTTCCTGTTTCCGACGTTTGACAATAGTCGGCTCACAACTATTCAAGGATTTGCACCAATACTCCTTCTCAGAATCGATCTTCCGGGCCTTCAATGTTTCTTTGACGAAGTTAGAGAATGAAGTGGTTGTCCGCGAAACGTCACCATAATTGTACAGGTCTTCAAGGTCTGCCATCAGGAGCCCCATGCTCCAAGCATCGTAAACAGAGTGGTGGAGAGTTATCAAAACGACATCATCAGCTTCTGGCCCTCCTTGTATCAGAGACATGCGAACCGGTGGTTCAAACAGCGAGGAGGGGCTGCGATACACCATTTTCAGTTTTTCTTTTGTCGAGTTTTCGAGATTGCTTCCTTGCAAAACTCTGTGCACGGTGAACGTCGAATGCAATTCTGCCGATGTGCTCTTCAAGACAACTTGTAGTACTTGAGAGGGCGAAGTCGCTACGAAACACGACCTCAAGCATGTATGCTTGTGTCGCAGCAAATGCCAAGCCTTTTGAAGGTGAACAGGGTCGAGAGAAGACTTAGTCCGGAAGACCCAGGTAGGCTCAAACATACTTTTACCGGTCTGAAGCCAAGAAGCGATGTGGTATTCTTGTCCTGATAGGACCGGCAACACGTCTTCGACTTCGAATTCGGGCTTGCCAAGGGTGGAAACGGCTATTAGTCTGATATTCCCATCCATAATCACCGCTTCTTTCCGTTCAGACGCAGCTGGATTTGTTGAGGTTTTGAGGCTTTGGGACTTCTCCAGTGCCCGCTCGCAAAGCTTTCCCACCCTGAAATTGCGAATGATATCCATGGTGCTGAGAGGCGCACCCTTTTGTCGGCATTCGCTTGCGATGCGTATTGCTGATATGGAATCGACTCCAATAGAAAACACGCTGGTGTCGGGTTGGATGTTGCCGCGCTTTGTGTCCGTGACTTGCTCAAGAACCATGCTTATGGCATCGAAGAAGCGATTCAGCGCCTCAGATTGGAATTCACGTTGATCGCTGCCGATGGAATCGTCGGTCCTGGATTTGATAGGTAACGCTGACAGGGATTCAGGGAACTGTAGAGCAAGACTCGCAGGATTTTCCCGAATCTGCGCCAATGTTTGGGCAATGAGATCAACAAAATTCTCAATTTTCTTCTTTTCCATCATCGAGGACACCTGGACATGTAGCGAGCCATCAAGCTTCAGCTCAACTTCAATGTTGAACCTGTACTGGGAAGGTGGAGGATAGTCTTCTGATTGCGAAAGCTCGTTTGGTTTCCAAGGAATATCGTCTCGGTCGAGACCTTGTCGTCGAAAGTTGAACAGTATATTGATCAAATCGCCGCCTTTGCTGTTGAGTCGCCATTTCTTCTGGATGTCTGCCAGAGACGCATGTTGATGATCGAGCGAATGATTGTGAAATCGCTGCAAGCTTCTCATGCAGTCGACATTCGTCGCCTTCACGTCAGTCAATTGCAACCGGAAAGGCAAAGTATTAAGCAAAGGCCCTGCGATCTTATCAGCCTCATTGATTGACATCCGAGCCGCGTGAACCTGGCCGAAAACGATGTCACGGTTCCTAACGAGGCTGCAAATTGCTTTTCCAACGGCAAACAAGGAAAGTATCTGAGCTGTGATTTGCTGGTCTGCGCACCAGCTGTCTATGTTCGATGTTGAATCTGCCACTAATCCTTTTGCCAAAGACAGGTGCTGCTGCGGCTGGGGATCCAATATCGACGTCGAAATACCCTCGTACTGTGATAGGTGTTCTGCCCAAAAATTGACGGACGTTTCCGAGGACTCATTGATCGCCGCAGCAGCTTCGTAGAAAGGCGGGCGACTTGGCACTGGCGTATCGGTATACAGTGCCCAAAGATCATCCACAATAAAGCCGATAGAGACGCCATCGTAGGTGGCATGATGGAGAGACATTATAAACACGACTTCGGACGCATTCTTCATGACCGTTGCTCTCACAGGATGGGCAAGGAGAGATGAAGCATCCGCGCATTGCACAGCATCGATGACACTTCGCGCTGTGCCCTGAATATCTTCCGTCACAATCTCCTGCCACTTAGGTTCTGGGACTTCACGTACAGCCCCGACCCATGTCGTGAGTGCTTTCTCAGGGGCGTGAAAGGAGGTTCTGAGGATATCATGACGAGCAAGAAGTGCAGACCAGGATGACTCGAGCTTCGACAGGTCGGTATCGCCAGGTAAGGAGAATGCGTGATGATGTGAGTAAAGCTTAGGACTTGTGGCGAGTGTTGCCGTCAACAGCCCAGCCTGGAGGGATGTGAGAGGGTAGACATGTTCAATAGCAGATAGCAGATCCTCAGAAACAACTTCAGCCAAGGCAGAGCGATCCGAAGCTGCTCTTTTGAGATCCTTCTTGGTTCGAAGAGCCAATGCATTTGAACTAGCCTGCTCCGCAGCTGATGTCGATTTCGGCAGCTGAGCAACCAGCCCCTTAATGCTGGGATTGCGAACAACATCAGCACCAGAGACCTGGAGGCCATTCTCACGCAATAGCTTGGAAAACCGTATGGCAGAGATTGAGTCTATCCCAAATTGGATGAACGGCGTAGATTTTTTGACTTCTTCCCGATCAACAGCCGAAAAGCTGATGATGACCTCTCGGATCTTGCTCTCGAGAGTTGACCATGTCTCGTCTTCCCTAGCGCTTTGCGTCAAAGTTGGAGTCGAGCTGCCGGCATCGAACGGTGTTTTTGTTTTACTTGCGAGAGACTGTTGCCCCTCGAGCAATTCAGCGGCTAACAGTTCCATTTTCTCCAGAACAAGTGAAGGGTCTCCAGTTGCGCCCGAAAGGCTTGAGCGAGCTTGCAAAGTCAAAGTGTTTTGTGCAGCGTTTGCTTCACACTCGACCGCAAACGGGTATTCCAAGGTCATATGTCCGCCCATATACGTCATTGGCGAGATAGAAGTGTCTGTGTTTGACTCCGAGTCTGCAGACCGAACAAACGAGAATATACTAGAGAACAGCGGACCAGAAACCCCGAGCCAGGCTGAAATCGAACGAAGTGGAGTGAACTGATATTGCATGGACCGAAATAGCCTCTTCTCTGTCGTTGACAAGACGGCTGCAAGTGTTTCTCCATCCCCGCCGATGACCAATCGTTGTGGAATTGTAACAACGCATGGCGCTGTCATTTCATTAATACCATCAACGTCAATAGATCGCCCGGATAAGACAACACCAAAAATCACGTCATCCTTGCCCACTGCATGGGCAAGAATGTAGCCAAACAAGGCCTGCATCAGACCAGAGAGAGTCATGTTGTGCTTGAGGCAAAGACGTTCCATTGTCTCGAGATCGGTCTTGAAAGCTCTTCGTGATAGTCTTGCATCTGCCATCGAACGGAGCTGTGTAATGCAAGGGCTTGCGAGCTCTGTCTTCCAATGTTGCCGGGCCTCGAGAGGATTTTGTTGAGATGAAGCGATATATTTTATCAACGGAGTAGTCGAAGGACGCTCTGTGACAGTACCTGTGTGATACGCTGCCTCGAAGTCCGCGAGAATCAACTTCAGAGAGTACATATCGTACAAGCCGTGGTGAATAGAGAGCATCAACATCGCATCTCCGGGTTCGCTTCCGGAAGTGCTTTCAGATATCAACGTGAAGCGAATCGGCGGCGTCTGATTCAAGCCCTTAATGATATCTTCTGATATCTGTTGACGTTTGGCAAGAAGGGTGCTTTCAAGCTCGTCAGAATTTGACACAATATGATTCCAGGTCCCGCCCCAAGCATCTTTCCGAAATATTAGCTGTACGATGCTATCCTCGTCGTCATAGTGAAAACATGTTCGCAATATCTCGTTTGCATAAACCACTGCATTCCATGCTCTCTGCACCTTGTCGATAGAAACACCATTCGTGAGCTTGAATATCATATGATTGACATATTGCGTATCTTTCTCAAATGAGTGGCTGAGGGAATGTGCGACGAGGGCTTCTTGAAGAGGGAAGCAGGGACGAATGAGTGCTACGTCCTTTTCTCGGGGCCAATTCTGGCCCTGCAAGCGTTTTCTGACGGAACCATCCATCATTTCCGTATTTCTCTCGACCATTGTCAGCGTGTGTTGTGGGTCGGGAAGATTTGAAGCTGCTTTCACGCAAGTAACAGCAATCTGTTCCAGAGTTGGGTTTTGAAGTATTTCGTTGACTGATATGAGAAACCCAAGTTGTTTCAGCCTGAAAGATATTGAGACGGCGCTCACGCTATCCACACCAAGTTGGAAGATGGTAGTTTCAGGTCCTGCAGTGAATTCAATGGACTGTGAAGTGTGGTCTGAAATCACTGCGAATATCTTCGCTTCTGTTGGACCTAGTTCGCGAGACAAGGTCGTGTCATTTTGCTGATCCTCATTAGAGTCGTGATGGCCACATAGCTGCGCAAAGGGAATAGAACGGAAAAGCAAGTCGAGACGCTTATGATCTATTTTCGCCGATGTGCTTATTAAGGGGAGAAATGAAAGCGGCAAAATAAGGTCAGGAACCATGTACGAAGGTAGTAGATCTTGACAGGCTTCCCGCACAACTTTGTTGACTGACACAAACTCGTGCTGCTGAAAATCTAGTCGATCAGAAGATATTGAACCGGAACCTGCGATGAAGGATACCAAGTACTGTCGAGAGGTCGCAGGGTGCTTGAGTAGTAAAGTAACCACATCAGCATCGTACGGAGACGTTGAGCGCACCGTTTCGGAGACTTCACCTAATTCCAGCCTCTGCCCTCGAACTTTGACCTGATCGTCTTTGCGGCCTAAGAATAAGATGGATCCATCTGGCTGCATGCGAACGATGTCTCCTGTTCTATAGACTTTTCGACCATCTTTGATGCAAAATCCTGCAGCATCCGGTCGATTCAGATATCCGTTCGCTACTTGGCTTCCCGTGAATACAAGCTCTCCTGGAACGCCAATTTTGACAAGGATATCCGTTCCGGGAACCAGAACAGTCGCCACACAGTCCCCGAGAGGCTTGCCAATACACCGACTGTCTGTTCTTGGATACATCCGCCCAGAGCAACACCCGATTGTTACTTCTGTTGGTCCATAGGCATTGATGAGACTGACCTGGTCAGAGGAGGACCAGATTTGCTGTGTCCTCGGAGTCATCTTCTCACCCCCGACGCCCAAGAAGACAAGATCAGGCGCATCGGATGGAACAAGGCCAGTTTGATCCAATAGAGAGGGAACAAAGCTAGCATGCGTCACATGAAGCTCCGAAAGAGTGCATGGCAAGTTGTCCAGCAGATCAAGACGCTCGCCGGTGAGTGCACACATCCCATGACGCCAAGCCAGAAACATTTCGCCAATATGAACATCAAATGCTCTACTTGCTAGGCATAAGTACTTGCCAGTTCCTCCCAGATGTCGCGTCCTGGGCGCCTCGGTGCAGATAAGCTCTGATTGCGCTTCAAAAAAAGAACTGAGATTCCGCCGACTTACACGTACACCTTTTGGTGTACCTGTCGAGCCGGACGTGTACAAGAGATATGCATCGACATCCAAATTCGAGTTGCATATGGGAGTAGAGATGCTCTTCAGCTTGAGTGAACCTTTGAAGGCTTGTTCGGAGATGTTTATAGAACGCAGCGTCTCCGAATATTCATGAGAAATCAAGTCATCATTGCTCGTGAATAACAGCGCAGCGTCACTGTCCTTGAGAAGAAACACTTTTCGTTCTAAAGGCAGGCTCAACTCAACCGGCACGTAGGTGTTTCCGGACTTTAAGATACCGAGAACAATGGCGAATGAGATCAATGATCTGTCCACGGACATGGCAACTGTTCGTTCTCGTATACCAAGGTCCTGAATGTAGTGGGCAATTTGGTTGGCAGCCTCGTTGAGTTGGCGATACGTCCAGGAAACGGTGTCAATGATGTCCAGAGAAAATTCAGTGACAATTTCAACAGCCTGCCAATCAGGATTGGTATCGGCCAAAGATTCAACAAAGAATGTGGGTTGCTCGAATACTGCACAATCTTCGGGCCTCTCATGGCCACTGGTCGAAAGAAGTTCAGAAGGAAAATGATCTGTCATATGGATGATGGACTCTATGTCGGGAAACTGAACGAGGCTAGTCAGAAGCGAGTCGAGTTGATGAAGAAAGCAATCCTGGGACTGCGGCGTCATAAGTGTCTCGTCGACGGAGAGACAAAGTTGCAGACGATCATCACTGGTCTCGTACACGTTGAGGGCATATGGATGGTCAACAGAGATGTCCGTATTGTCGCTTATTGGTTGCCAAAGAGCTTTTCGGACTTGATCATGGGGCGAGAACGGATGGAAAACAAGTACCGCGGAATACAGAGCCTCATTCGGTGGCCTACCAATGATTCTGCGAACTTCCTTAGGATGGATTGCTCCGTGCTCGAGACTGAGAGATGATATCGACTCTTGATCCCGGATCAGTGAGGCAGGTGTACCATTCATTGTAAATAGTACGGGATACATCGAAACCAGGGGCGCCATGGCGTCTGTGAGCCGCGAGTCTACGATCCGTTCGGATCGTATCTCTGCGAAGAGGACTCGATCGGACTCATCGTATTCAGCCAGCAACGAGCCATATGCGACGCGGAGTAGAGAGCACAGGGATGATGCTCCAATTCCATTGATGCCTTGTATCAGCTTCGATTTAGGAGAACCAGCAAGCAAATTGGTGGTTCTGTGTATTATAGATCGCCGTGGTGCTGGATTTGACGCGATTGCTTCGTCCAATGTGTCTGCTTCGTTCCTAAAGTCACGGAACTTTTCTTTCCAAATAGAAACCGCAGATGATGGATCTGTACGCATGTATAGCCTAAAGAAGGCCTCATGAGCTTGACACCGGACGGTGCGATGCTGAATATTCTCATAGACAGAACCAACTTCGTCCATGAGGTAAGTCATCATTTCGCCATCATAAAGAGAATGATGCATAGATAGAACCATTATTCTTCTCTCGCCCTTCGAAAGAATTGTGACTTGCCAAGGGGGTGAAAGCATGTTTCCGGCATGGAGTTGACTGGCGACTCTTTCGCGGACCTTTTGTGTAGCCTTGGCGAGATCTTCATATTCATCAGACTCCTCTGACCACTGAGCCGTCTTATCGTCAAATATGACTTGCAGAAACAAGTGTTCGCTGATATGAGGAGTCTCTGAATGGTTTGTATCGATATAAGCGGTGGGAAGAAAGCCAACACGAAGCATTTCATTCATCATGGTGACTCTTTCCCACGCTCCGCGAAGCAATTCAATGTCAACAGACTCTGAAAGCTCCCACAGAAAATTACCCCAGTACAATGATGGATCACGCAGTGTCTCAACCAGAACACCCTCCTGTATGTGTGTCGCAGGAATTACTTGGTAGTTACGCGACTCATTTGCAAGGCACGGCGCAACCAGAGGCGCCCAATACTCATTGAATCTCTCCGCAACTGATTCCCATTCTGAATCCAATGTGTTCGTGTTGAATATGAGTTCAACAAGATCCGAGATGTTTCTGCAAGCCAGAATTTGCAGAGCCGAAATCTCGCGTCCCTCTGTTCTCAGTCGAGAGCTGAGCTTGATGGCACCGATAGAGTCGACGCCTATTTCTGAGAGAGTTTTGTGAGGAGTAAAAGATGATGTTGGGATCTTGGTGATTTTCCTAACCATCTCGAGAACTGAGTGATTATGATGCCGCCACTCATCATCTGCTCGTCTTTGCTCATCGGACGTCTCGTCAGGACCGCAAGACCCTGTCCAATCCGTCACAATTAGATCTCGAAGCTGTTTTCGATCCACTTTCAACGACTGATTCCGAGGGAAGAAGTTCAGAACAATGAAAACATCTGGCACCATGTATCGAGGCAAATATGTAGAGGAGTGTTGAGCAGCAGCTTGAGAAATTTCGATAGAATTTCTATCAGTCAGGATGGACGGGCGTTGAGTTTCTTTGTCGTTTTGACTCCTTCCTGCATCGAGAAAGCATACGATGGAACTTTCTTCTAACCCAGGCAGCGTCATGAAGAGGGCAACAGCGTGGATCACCGAAGGATGGGAATCAGAACAAACTGCGGCGATTTCGCTTAATGAAACTCTCATGCCTCTGACCTTTACCTCATCGTCGACACGACCGACGAAATCGAAGCTGCCATCATTCAACTCTCGTACAAGGTCGCCCGTATGGTAGGCCCGGGCTTTTAGAGTTTGATTCCACTTGAACCTCTCCTGGTCATGTTCTGGATTCTTCCAATAACCTGCCGATAATTGCGGACCTGAGATGACGAGCTCACCAAGCCCATGCTGCATAACCGGAAGCTCTCCTTGCATGACCCACGCCGGAGCACTTGGAAAGCAACGCCCTATAATGCTACTGCGCGTCTTCTCTTCCACCTTGTTGGACGAGACATTGATGGCCGTTTCGGCAGGGCCGTATGTGTTGTGAAGACAGACGACGTCTTTCCAGGCATCTGCCAATGCTTGCGGGAGTTTCTCCCCACCCAGCGTCAGAAGTTGCAAGCTATCGAATTCCTTCGGGTTTAAAGTGTTGCAGAATGTGGGAGTGAGCCCAACGTGCGTTGCTCTCGTCTTGTTCGCAAGGGAGGCGAGAGAACTCAACAGGATGTCGCGTGTGGCCGATATCAAGGTTCCGCCCTGATTCCAGGTCACGAAGAGATCGCGCACGAAGACGTCGAAGGTGAAGTTGGGAAACTGAATGTAGCGAATTTGTTGACCCTTCAAGCCGATATCGATACGATCAATGAAAGAGCTGATAGAGCAAGATGCCGCCTCATGAGATACAGGCACAGCCTTTGGCGTACCTGTCGTGCCACTCGTGAACAAGACGTACGCAAGGCTTGGCTGAACAGTCTGGGCCACATCGAAATTGCTCTCAACGGACGATTGTTCACCTCTGCCAATGGAATCGTCGATATTCAAGATCTTGTATCCATCTGGGATGGCGGGACGCTTGTCGTGTCCAGTCTCTCGTGCTACCAGTATGATAGACGTAGTCGAGGCGCTGGAGATTAGCTGAAGCTGCCGAGCGGCCGGGAAGTTGGGGTCAATGGGACACCATGCTCCGCCGCTCTTCAGGATGGCCAAGATCGCAATGTAAAGCTCTGGACACTTCTCCATGCACAATGGGATGACTCTCGGCTGAGGTGAATCGGACAAGTGAGATTGCAGAATAGAAGCATAATAGTCCGCGATAGAGTTGAGTTCCCGATATGTCGTGTCCATACCCGCATGACGAATGTTGTGATAGAATGTCAATGCCACAGTGTCAGGGCAACTTTCAGCATGGCGCCGAAAGCTTTCATGCAGAAGGGGCATATCCGTGATGTCAGGAGTCGCTGATTTGACAGGAGTCAAAAGTCGATGCCGAGAGTCCAAAAACAGATTGGCAGGTTTAGTCAGAATGACCTCTATCACCCTTACGAAGTCTTTGAGTACGACAAGTGCAGCTGCATCATCAGCCAATGAGGCTTCGTATGTAGCTCGGAACTCGACGACGCCAGTTCGTTGAGGACAGACTTCGATCATGAAAGCTTGATCATTTTGCATCGCAGGATGTGAGACCCGGCTGTACAGCTGACCGCGCTCATCCACGCTTCCAGCGAAAGCCTGAAGGGCAAGTGTTGTGTCATACCTGGCGGCAGAAATCGTCGAATGAAGATAATGTAGCGCTTCAGCATTGGCCTGCGTTCGGGCTCTCGTAACATCTACGTTCCTAAGCTCACCACCTGGTGCAAGTGTCATCCGCACAGGGTGGACAGCCAATGCCGGTGCCGCGCAACTTTGCATCTCATTGGCAAATCGGTCGGAGACAACACTGTCAAATGCAATATCTGTTTCGCCAGTGTAAGCAAACAGAATCAAACCCCATGCTACTTGTAGCACAGCTAGTGGGGAAGAATCCATCCGAGCGGCTTCATCTTGAAGAAACTCCAAGGTGAGATCCGATGTGAGGCACGACACTCTGGACCAGTCCTCGAACTCTGAAGGCAACGAGGTGCGAACACAAGGGAAGGAGGGAGATGGACATCCTTGCAAATACGCTTGCCAGAAGGCAGCTGCTTGCTCTCGGTCCTCCATAAAGTGTTTTTCCGTAGCAGTTCGTATCTCAGTTCGTGCCACCGTTGCGTTACCAAGATACTCCCGTTCCACATCTTCAAGTAGCAATCGTAACGATCCGCCGTCAAATACCGCGTGTTGCAACGAGACTATTATGACATTACGGCTCGCTGATCTGACCGTCGATATCTGCCTGAGTGGTTTGAGCAAGCTCATCGAGTTCTCAACAAAGGTTTGAGCATCGGCAATTGTACTTTCAATTTCGTGCTCCCTGGCGACATCGTAATTCAAAATTTCCACGC
>JADHZA010000437.1:0-18413 GCA_018831705.1 Torrubiellomyces zombiae | reverse complement strand
ACGCGGGAGCGAGAGCAGTAGGGGACGAAGTCGGAGTACGAGTCCACGTCGGCGATGAGCTCGTACAGCGTCTGCTGCGGGTACGGCAGGGTCCGTGACGCCGTGATGATCTGCGAGTCGCTGCCGCCGCTGCTGCTGCCACCGGGGAGACTGAAGAATGGACGGCGGAGATGCGGTGTGTGAGTGCGAGACGATGAGAAGGGCGGCAGTCGTCGCAAGGACAACGCTCGGCTCGACATTGGGAAAGGTATGGCAGCCGTTATTGGTGGTCAGGCGTGAGTGCTGGTGTCATGAAGAACGTCATAAGTAGCTGCTGAAGTCGGGAGAAAGTGCCATGGTGGTCGATCCAGCTCGCGGTCCTGGATGTTCGAAGGTCGTGAATTTGGTGAAAGTAAATTACTATGCGGCAACGGTTGGAGGATATGACGACGACAAACGGTAAAGGCTCTGCTATGTACTCCGGGTCGGGTGCCAGCCTGCCAGGTACGCCAGGCAATGTTACAGTGGGCGCTGGTACTCCTGGGCAATCTACCGAAGCACACTACAGGCTGGACACTACATACCTACAAGTAGGTGCTACTTGTTAGGTAGCAAAGTACGCCGATTAACCTGTCGTACCAACTACATACCTTGGCTCGCCGGCATCGCCCTGTGACCTCAGCGCTCGGTGCGTCAACCGTTGCGAGTCTCGTCCAGCTTCCTCCCCCTCCTCTTGTTTTCTCTAGTACTATCTTTGTGAGCTTCGGCCTCATCCTTCTATATTCCTGGGGACATCATCTCTCCCGCCGATCCCTGAAGACTCTCGATCCAGCTGCTGCATCATGTCTCGCCTGGTTGCTCCGCGCTTATTCGTGCCCTCGAGACCTGCTTGAACCAACCCGCCAACGAAGCCGAGCCCTGCCCCGCGAGGGTCGCTCGAAGCTCGCATCATGTACGGCCGATCCCGACTGCGAGTGGTCTTCACATGGGCTGCGCGATGATGAACTCGTACGATTCAGAGCTGACTGGTTCGAACAAGGTTCGAGAAATCGCTGTACGACCTCATTCGAGGCCTGCGCAACCACAAGGGCAACGAGAAAGAGTACATCCAGAAGAGCCTGAAAGAATGCCGAGCCGAAGTTCGAAGCCAGGACATGGGTAGGTCTAGTCTCTCTTGGCTTGCCCTCCCTCGACGAGTCTTGCCGCATTGTCAGCTAATGTGTGCTTGTGCGCTTGCGGGACAGACGTCAAGGCCATCGCCCTCCTCAAGTTGGTCTACCTTGAAATGGTAGGCTACGACATGTCCTGGGCGTCCTTTCACGTTCTCGAGGTCATGTCTTCGCCCAAGTATCACCAGAAGCGCGTTGGATACCTGGGTGCCGTGCAAAGCTTCCGTCCCGATACAGAGGTGCTCATGCTGGCGACCAACCTGCTCAAAAAGGTCAGTGGACTTTGCTGGCTGCGCTGCCCTATGCCATCTATGCAACATCACAAGGCTCACTCTGTGGCCGATAGGATCTTGGTGCCTCTGCCCAGACTGTTATATCACTGCCCATCGCCACATTGCCTCACGTCATCACCCCATCGCTGGCGCTATCGACCCTTGCGGATCTCATTCCTCGTCTGGGGCACAGTCACGCCAACATTCGGAAAAAGACCATCGTCACCCTGTACAGGCTCGCTCTTGTATACCCCGAGGCGCTGCGAGCTGCTTGGCCCAAGATAAAGGAGCGCTTAATGGATACGGAAGAAGACCCGAGCGTCACGGCGGCCATTGTCAACGTTGTCTGTGAGCTGGGATGGCGACGGCCCCACGACTTTCTCCCGCTCGCGCCTCGCCTCTTCGAGCTCCTGGTCGACAGCGGAAACAATTGGATGGCCATCAAGCTCATCAAGCTAGTATGTGAGCCTCCTTCGTTTGACTCACATGCGTGGTGTCTCCGGCCTGCTCACTCAATGTCTAGTTTGCGACTTTGACCCCTTTAGAGCCTCGTCTGGTGAAGAAGCTTCTTCCTCCTCTCACAAACATCATTTCCACCACCACAGCAATGTCACTGTTATATGAATGCATCAATGGCATAATTCAAGGCGGCATACTGGGCAGCGGTGATGCTCACTCAGACGCCGATGAGATTGCGACCCTGTGTGTGAATAAACTTCGTGGGATGATTGCCTTCAACGGCGACCCCAATCGTGAGTACTGGCTCGTTCATTTTGAAGATGCTTCAGCTGAGTCAGACGTACTGTAGTCAAATACGTGGCATTGCTCGCCTTCAACAAGATCGTCGTTACACACCCGTATCTTGTTGCACAGCAAGAGGACGTCATTTTGGAGTGTCTCGACAGCCCCGACATTACCATCAGGATACAGGCTCTCAAGCTGGTACAAGGCATGGTTACGGGCGACAACTTGGTGTCAGTCGTGAGTCGGTTGATGAAGCAACTGAAATCTGCAGCAGGCTCCAGAGAAGGCAAAGCATCTGCCACTGCGTCTCCGGCTGCCAGTGTTGACTCGGACGACGACAACGCAGCCCCCATTTCTCAGCCCGGATCAGAAGAGCAAGCGCCTCCGCTGCCCGAAAGTTACAGGCTAGATGTTGTTGGGCGTATCTTGCACATGTGCTCTCTCGATAATTACTCGAATGTTTTGGATTTCGATTGGTATATCGATGTATTGACACAGCTTATTCGCGTTGCTCCGACACCTGGGGTTTTCGACGGGGACGCAAACTCTACTGCTTTCACTCGAACAACGGCGCCTGACATTTCCGAGAAGATTGCCGATGAACTGCGGAACGTTGCCGTCAAAGTCCGGGCCATGAGGGCCACGGCTGTCAGAGCGGCCGCCATCATACTGGAGCAAACAAGTGCGGACGTCCCTGCAGGCCATGCAATCACCTTGGGCGCTCTTAAATCCGTTACTTGGATACTGGGTGAACATGCCGTACACCTCGCGAACCCGGACGATACGCTTAGCGCCATGCTTCTGCTGGTTCCTCGCCTAGGCAGGCCCGAGGGTTGTACGTCAGCATTGCTGGCGATTGCCAAACTGTTTGCGGTGATTGCTGGCGACAAAACCCAGCCGTGGACCGCGGAAAGGAAGTCTAGAGTATCTCTTCTCATGGCCAGGGTCCTCCACGTTGTTGAACCATTGGTGCTGGACCCCAATCTTGACATCCAGGAGCGCGCCGTTGAATTGTTTGAGCTCCTGAAGCTCACCTCGGAAGCTGTATCTGGACAGCCCGTGTCCAAGGACAACGAGACCCTGGAGCCACCTCTCCTTCTTACCCAGGCAGTGCCGTCCTTATTCACAGGATGGGAACTTAACTCGGTGGCCCCCGGAGCCCAGCTCAACGTTCCGCTACCCGCCGGACTTGACCTGGACGAGCCGATCCACCCTAACTTGAACCAGCTGCTATCAGGCGCTGAAGCCTTGTCTCCGGGGGTAGATGAGGTAGACGACTTTGAAATTTATTACAACGAGCGACTACCCGAAACATCCATATCCTCGGCAGCCCCCGCGATCAGCAGGTTACCCGAACCGCAAGAGCATACAATGGGCTCATATCAGCAACCAAGGGAGGAGAGCTATCTGGACGCGGACATCGTCGCCAGAAGGAAAGCAGAGCGTCTTGAAAGAAACAGAGATGATCCGTATTACATCCCCAGCAACGACACTCCCAGAACGTCGACGCCTATCCACAACATACTACAGAGCAGCAACGGTCCAGATCTCGACATCGACTCCATACCCATCATGGCGCTCGACTTGAATCCCGCAGCGACCGAGACAGTGCCCATAACGCCTCGATCAAAACCAAAGCCTCGACAGAAGATCAGCATTGCAGCGGACGAGACGCTCGAAGGAGGCGGTGATCCGGGCAGCGGCCGGCAATACGACTCGGAGAACGGCACCGATCGGCTCGCCAAGGGCAAGAATCGCCGCCTGAAGCAGTCGTTATTGCAGGTAGACTCGAGCACAATCGGCTCCTTCAGCCTAGAAGGTGTACCGGCCAATGGCTTCGATCACGAGCAGCAGCAACGAGAAGAGGCGGAGATGCAGCGCGCCATGAAGGAGGTGGAAAGACTGCGGCTCGAAATGCAGCGCGTCAACGAGCGGATCCAGGTGGCGCATGGCGTCGATGTCGAGGGCACAGTTGTTCAGAAGACCAAAAAGAAAAAGAAGAAGAAGGTGAGTGAAGCTGATGGTGATGACTCCGTGGCCCGGCCAAAGAGGAAGAAGAAGGCAGCCCAGTCGGAGATCAAGGATGGAGAAAATGTTGGCCCGGAGGGTACTCTGGCAGGAGATACCCTGATACTGCCGAAGAAGAAGACTAGCAAGAAGAAGAAGATGGCAGAGATTGAAGATTTGGGCTGAGGGTGCACCGGAGTCAGAGTCTAGTAGATGCTCTACCACAGGACTGAGGAAGATAGGAAAAGCATCCACAGTCAAAGAATTCCGTGTATACACGGGAGCATCACGGCTTCGGCAGTTGACTGCACAGACGCGTCGTCGGGCTCAACATCAAGTGATCAAATGACTCCGCATGCTGTAAAGGTAGCCTCCCTTCATTGGTAGGGGAGCAGTTCCTAGCAACATTGTTCACGGTCAAGAGGGACAGTCTTAGCAGATACCGTAGGGTGCTCTCCGTATTCACTATCCTCGTCTCAACGCGTTCCATCTCCCATACGAGCGCTGGTGACAAAAGGGGCCAGCTATGTGACCAAAAGCGGATCTGACAAGACAGGGTCCCAAAGGCAGAATGCAAGCGATCAAGTGTACACGGTATCCTGTCTTTTCTCTCATGCACTTCCGTCGTCACGTACGTGGATACATACAACCATGAATAACTCTGACAAAGGAGAACAGAATAACGACTTGAGAGTTCTCGGGCCCACGTACGAGAGGCTCTTTTCTTCCCTGACACTCTCTTTCCCCCCTTTCTTCTTTGAGCATACAAAAATGACCCCGACTACTAGTCGTGCATGGGCTTATCTTCGAGCGTGACTCCGCGCGGCGTCTGAGCCTCATGCTCTTCCTCGGATTCCTGTGGCGGTGTGCCGGGCACTCTGCGGCCGTTGATGAATTTCGTGCCGGTGCGGGTGCCGCTATCGCGTTTGTTGTGCGTCTCTGGCTCGCCCGTCTTGGTGTGGAGGGAACCGTTGGTCCCGTTTGGAACCGTGTCGGAGTCTGGGCTTGGCACTTCGAGAGAGGAGCGCTTAAAGCGGCCGTCGATGCTGCCCAGACTGCCTCGCTGTCTGTCGGCAGACGTAGGACTGGTCTGGATGGGGAATCGCGTCTCCGGGCCGCCGCTGCTTCGGTCACGACGGTGGCCTCGGGGTCCCGGGGCTGGACTCGTCGCCCGGCTTCGGGATGCGTTGGCCTTCTCCAGCAACGCTCGGTTGCGCTCCTCCATAAGGGCTTTCCTATTGCTCTCGTCCGTGCTCACGGCCCGCGGTCGATTGTTGCTGACGGAAGAGGAATGGTTCATCGTCGACATGCGCTTCAGCTCACTGAATACCGGATCCTTGTGCGCAAAGAGGTCTCGGACGAGTCGCGTGGCGTGTTTCTCTTCCATGGTGAGGGACGTTTCTGTTCGGGGACGGAGGATGCACGGGGCCAGAGCCGCCGCCAGCGCAGCGACGTACTCTTCGTCGGCAGATGTCAGGTCGATCAGTCGCGTAAAGTGATTCATACAGGCGTCAAGAGTGGCAATGTTGGTCAGGCGCAATTGCGATAGGGTCTGTTGCAACACGGCAACGCGAGAAGCGTCCGTGGCATCTGCAGCGGGTGTGGTATAAATGGTTCTGACAATCTCATATACGTGCGAACTGACAAGGGAGTCTGCAGCAACCGAGTCAGCACATCTCTCCTCGTGCTTTTTTACGAGTAGTGTCAAATCATGAAGGGGGTTAGATATGATGCCAGGGCGAGAGAAGCATACCTGGCAGTTCGAGGAAGTAAAGCTTCAAAAGACTGGCAACTGTGGGTATATCGAACTCGCTGAACACCTCTGACGACACCGCGCTTGCTGCATTCACCTTCTCACGGAGCTTGTGCACCTGTGTCAGAGGTACGTCGACAAGCCAGACGCCTCTTCGAGCCTCATCGCCTTCGAGTTCGGGGTAGTGATGGTCAAGGTAGGTAAGGATAGTAGTAACGATGGCTGGCACCCGCTTCCTGTCGGCTCTGGCTCTCGCTTCTAGGTCCACTCCAAAGGTCTGCTCGTCGACCTTGTTGTAGTAATTCTCGTACACAACGACCTTTGGAACGAAACTGCCCGTGCGATAGTTTTCCAGGAGATAGCGCAGATCGCCCAGCGGCTGTACCGTCTCCTGGAACAAGACCATCTTGTCCACGGTGGATTGCAGGCTGGGGATGACGTTCCCGATGGAGCCTGAGAAGTCGAGGACGACGGTTTTGATCGCCTTGAGCCTGTCCAGTTCGCACCGCTCGAGGAACTTGAGGTGCAGGAAGATGGCCTCCTCGAGCTCGCAACGAAGCCTGTCCAGCTTGCGAACCCCGGCCTTGTACTTTGCGTCCGTCTCTCGCGACTCTCGTTGCAAACGCTGCGCTGGGGTTTCGTTGGGGTGGGCGTTGCCGAGAACGTTCCAATTGGCCAGGTATTCGCTGACAGTGCCCACGACTGGGGAATCTGAGCCTCCGTCAGAGCCTGCTATTGGGAGCGAAAAAGTTCGGCTGAGGGCCTGCTTCTTGTCGGTGATGCCCGCGACCTTGAAAGCCTTGGGTCGCCACTGATAAAACATGCGGGAACTGTTGGCGAAGGTGCTGCCTACGTTTCCGACCAGTCGGAGGAAGCCGTTGGACACAAGGTCCTGTCCGATTCGCTCGGCATAGCTCATGCTGCTTGCGCCCATGTGCTCCTGAAGATATGCGACAATGTCGGAGCCCGCCGATGTGTTGGAATAGGTGCCCAGAATCGGGACCTTGGTCTCGCCCATTTTGATGGTGGAAATTACGTGAGACAAGACTTTCTTCATCTGGTCTTGTAGGTACACTTCGTCGCCGATCTCGTAGATGTCCTCGTCGTCGGATACGTCCTCCTCCTTGTGGGGTTGAACTTTGATTTCGGGAATCGGTTTGTTCGGCTTGGGGCTGAGCTCAGGATCTTGAAATCCAAGTTTGTTCTCTTCTTCGAGGTCCTCGACCAAGCGGCATTTGTTGAAGTAGTTGGACCGTAGCTTTCGAACGACTTCGGCTTGTCGGTCGTGGGCCTTAAGGCGGCTCTGCAATTCGTCTTGGGATTCTTGGACGCGAGCCTCATGGGCGTCGCACCAGCGCGAGAAAGGATTGACGACCAGATCCCGGATGTTCTGCGCGATGCGCTGATGGCTTCGAGCTGCATCTTGCATCTCGGTGCGCATTCCATCGAAGGCCTGACGAAGACAAACATTAGCATCCCAAGGGACCGCATCGGGCGTTCGGCAAAAGTGGCTCTTCTCACCTTGCGAACGGTGGCACCCTCGTCCCGCGCGAATCCGCCGGATATCTTGTCGGCCGATGGAGCAATGTCGCCAAGGCGTTGGCTGTACGCCTCCTCGGCCTCTGCACGCTGGCGAGCTAGGATGAGAACTTGTCGATTCTCGAGGACTCCTTGCTGGAGCTTGCCAAACAGAACGCCGAGCCCTGCTTGAACATGAGCCTGGAAGGACGGGCACAAGGTTGCAGAAAGTCACACACCTGCGGCATAGTCACTCGACCAGAAAGAGTCGGCGAAACCAGGCATATTGAGCTGTGCGGATGGCGGATGACGTGGAAAGGCTGGTGTTGTGTTGTTGCGGGACTGCAGCTCCAACGGCTATCGACACGTCGCCAGGACGGCGCTATCGAGGATGTCGAGCCCGGCAGACTCGTGTGTACCAGTGTTTGCTTCGCGTGATGTCGTTTGTGTCGCAACTGCGCTTTCGCGTGGCTGGCGTGGTGCGCTGGGCGGGAGGAAGAAGCTCGGTCAGATGGTTGTAGAAGGAGTGCTACCTGCTGTGTATGGAGTAGAGCAGCATGTAATGGCAGCAAACGTGTGAGCAGGCGACGGAGTGGTGGTCGACCGACCAATGAGTGCTGAAGGAATTAATACAGATAGTAGCAGTCTGAAAAAGTGAGAATGCAATGGCAGCCTTCATCAGCTCAGAGCCAGGGTCCCGTGGCTCTGTCACGCTGTGAGAAAGTGACGGTCAAGAATAAGTGTACGGAGTAGTAGTATTGACACAAGTATGTAG
Organism: Torrubiellomyces zombiae; assembly: GCA_018831705.1. Taxonomy (NCBI): domain Eukaryota; kingdom Fungi; phylum Ascomycota; class Sordariomycetes; order Hypocreales; family Ophiocordycipitaceae; genus Torrubiellomyces; species Torrubiellomyces zombiae. Next base: position 10,196 of record JADHZA010000437.1, on the reverse strand, counting down.
CTGTTAAAGAAACGGTGGAGGATTGATGGTTGTTGGTCTTGGTCTCCTCTGCCAGAAGCCGCGAACGCCCTGCGCTAGTTACTCACTGGTCGGGCGTGCTACAGTACCTATTCCAGGTAGGCAACCCAGCAAGGGACAGGTATGATTGAATGGACCTCGAGGCCCCAGCTTCCCACGAGGGACGAACAATGGGCGGCGCCGCTTGCAAGTACTTGTAGGTAGGTACTCCGTACTCCGGGGGCCCTTGGTCTCAAGCCAGGGGCTGCCAACGCTGGGCTCGAGGAATTACGAGCAATTCGACGGACAAGTCCTTGATGATAGCGACTATCAGAGCCGAGGCATGTGCATGTACATACATACCTAACTTAACTGCACGCACGTATCTTCATTGCAGGTGGCCAAGAATTGTACGGAGTAGTGATGCTTTACAGTAGGTAGTAATACTTGCTATTTACCTAGGTACGTACGCAAGTGCCTGATTGATTGGCCAATAGGCTGATAACTGCCGGCTGGCCATCAACCTCCCATTGTTGCAGTCTCCGAGACACGGCCGTGCAAAACCCAGTTCATCTAACTTGTAGACTGCAGAACGGCGCAAGCTCTCAGCTTTTCGTGTTCCCGAACCCCCGGTCTTGTGACGCGACGGTGGCATTGGAAAGGTCCCTCCACACTTGTCTTCCCGCTATGGCTGCCAGGGGCCCATCCGGTGGCACCCAAGCAGGGCATGTGGCAAAGATCCCGCTCTCTTACTGATACAACTTCATACTTGTCGATGGCGACATGACGCTCCATCGGCAATGCGCCATCATCGTCTCGTTGTTCTCTACATAAGCGTCTGCAACGCCGTCGTTGTCTACGGTCCAAGACTCGGCGCTTGTTAATCGAGCTTCTTATCCACACCTTCCGCCAAGACGAATACTCAATCATGGCAACAAACAAGGACTCCCCTTACAGCGGCTCCCAAGCTGTTCAGATCATTTCTTCGGGTCATCGGACAAGGGAGCCGAGACCATCGCGCAGATGGACTCTACGAATCTTGCTTTTTGGTGTCCTCGGCCTCCTCCTACTCTCCGGGAGAGCCCGCACGTCCGTCCATCGTGGTTGCTCGTGCTTGATGGACGTCGTGTACTCCAAGTACATGTCAATAGAGCAACGAGCCCATAGGATCTTAGCCCAGAACCCTTTGATTGGTACGACAAATGCTTCGAGCGTGATGAAGCGTCTCTACCTTCGCTAACCATGGTATGCCTTCTTCTTGAGTCCAGATGGACACATCGACTTTGCCGCGGCCATCCGCGAGACAAGGTTTCATAACAGAATCGACAATGAAGAATGGGTCCAGAGATTCGAGAATGGATCCTTGCCTGGCCATGTAGACTTCGCGCGTCTGCGACGGGGCCAATCGGGCGGCGCCTTTTGGAGCGTTTGGGCGCCTTGCCCTGAGAAACCAGATGACTTTTCTGACAAGAATTATGCAGACAGTGAGTGGGTGAAAGCTGCACTCATCGAATGCAAGTGAGATCTGATGTCGTGCCCTCAGGTGTTCAGTATACGCTCGACCAGATCGATGTCATGGACAGGGTCCTGGATGCATATCCTCATGACTTCGCGACCAGGATCGATGCGGCGGGAGCCCTTGCCGGCTTTCGAGCTGGCAAACTCATCTCTCCCCTAGGGATCGAGGGCCTTCACCAAATCGCCAACTCGGCTTCCAATCTCAGGCGCTTCTACGAGCTTGGAGCCAGATACGCCACCTTGACGCACAATTGCCACAACGTTTATGCAGATGCTGCCGTGTTGAACCACCCCGAGCGCAAGGCAAAACCATACTGGAATGGAATTAGTCAACGAGGTCGTCGCTTAGTCCAGGAGATGAACCGCATTGGCATGATCGTGGATCTAGCTCACGTCAGGTACATCCAAGTTCCCTTTCCCACCTTGTACCAGCGTACTAACTTGTGCAACTCGCTACGCTGAAGCGAGGAAACAATGGTAGACGTGCTCGATGGCAAGGATGATTGGCCGGGCTCCCAAGCTCCCATCATCTTTTCTCACAGCTCCGCTTGGGCAATTTGTCCTCACCCGCGCAACGTCAAGGATCACGTTCTGCACCTAGTCAAGAAGCGTAACTCTGTCGTCATGGTCAATGTTTACCCGGGATACATCTCGTGCATCGACAAGGGCAATGACAACGGCCTGCCAACTGACGACCCAGAAAACGCGACGTTGGGTCAGGTCGTGAAGCACATTCTGCATATCGGGAACCTCATTGGCTTCGATTACGTCGGACTCGGAACGGACCTGGATGGTATCGAGTCATTACCTAAAGGCTTCAAAGACGCCAGCAGCTATCCTGATCTCGTTGCTGCTCTGCTGCGGGCCAATGTGAGCGACGTGGATGTGGCCAAGGTCATTGGTGGCAACGTTCTTCGAGTGTGGCGAGAGGTTGATGCCGTGTCTGCAAGGATGAAAGCGGAAAAGACGCCAGTACTGGAAGATGTCAGAAATCATTCAATTCTACATTAGTCTACTGTACATTCTTCATGTCGTCCACTGTTGCATTCTACTGGGACGTACTCTGGTACACAAATTTTGTTTTAGTTGTTCATGCGACATGTGTACATGCGACTGGTGCATATATGGTATGGCTGAAAGGGCCCAGTGCTCATGATTCCTCGTTGACTCGCCCATTGAAAACCGGGAACCTCGACGACCGAAGAGTTCCCCATCAAGCCTGATCGGCTGTTGAATCCTCAATACAGAGGCTCAAGCTGCTGCTTCATGTTCACAGCCGTATGAGGACATTAGTTCGTGTGTTGGCGGTAAAGTTATGATTATGATTTGCGATCCACGCGATTAAGTCTATTCGCCGTCGCAGTCTGAGTCCTCGTTCGCTGGCCGCGCACAGGCAGGCCCATGGCGTGACGTCGTCCTCGATAAGAGCCAATATCCTTGAGCCTCTTTATATTTTCCTGGACCATTCTCCGCGCATCCGTTTCTATCGTCATTTGTGATAATTCGGCTGTAAGGGATGTGACCGTTCTCGGGCTCAGAGAGCCAATCTTGGCGAGTTTGTGGATCGAGTACTTGGCCATGATGCGGCTGGACGTCGTGTTGCCGAGCGCGTAGAATGATTCGAGGGCTTTCTATGCGTGCCAAAGAGGAGCCATGTCGTCAGACGAAAAACGAATCGTGCTTCGCGCGTGCTTCGGAGGAACATACCTTGACGAGCTTGCCCTCGTTGAAATTGACGCCTAGTATGAAGACCTGCGGGAGGAATTGGTCGGGTGCATAGTCGGTGGGAGAGGAGACTTTTCTTACCATGTTGACAACAGGCAATTGCCGTGTACTAAGAGAGAGGTAGTTTTCGCTCGTGTGAGCGTCAAGAAGATCAGTCGAGCTCTCTCTCTCGAAGTTCGCGAAGCGGAATTGTATCGTAATACTGTAAGGTAGCAACAAAGAGCGATAGTTGAAGATTGATTATGTAAGTTCCGATACGAGCAGTGCGCAAGTGTCTGTATTGCCGATGCAGGGTCCTTATACGGAGTACACGCGGAGTACAAAAGATCACTGCGCACAGTACTGCAACACCCGGAGTAGTACTGGTCCTTGCTTCGTCTCAAGATTTCATGTACCAGCAAATGTATCAGTTCAGGGTGTTAAGTTTTCCATTGGTAATTAGTTGCTAGGTCGAGAAGGGAAAAGAGCAGATGCTGCTTGCCTGATCCGGGAGGTAAGGGAGGCATTGCCAATACGGAGTACCTGTCGGCTAACCCCCTACGTGTGATGTATTCCTCGGGTTAAACTCCATGGGAGGTACACGACTGGCTGGGTCCTTCGAGTCGCTCCCTGGTCGAGCTTCGGTGGCCTTTATAAGGGCAATGCCGCCACCTCTCCCTCCTTCAACCCCCCGGTATACGGCCATCAACAACAGTTGACCCTTTCCAATTCTCCTTTCTCACAACAACAGATCCTACGCCATGTTCATTTCAAGACGGCTGTTCGCGTTTGTAGCTTTGCTGCTCGGGCTGATCCTCTTCTCGCAATCCGTCGAGGCCGCAAATAAGAAGGGCCCCAAGATTACGCACAAGGTGTACTTCGACATCGAGTACGACGACAAGCCCCTCGGCCGAGTCATCCTGGGTCTCTATGGAAAGACGGTGCCCAAGACGGCCGAAAATTTCCGCTCTCTGGCGATTCACGAGAAAGGCTTTGGCTACAGAGACTCTTCCTTCCACCGTGTCATCAAGAGCTTCATGATTCAGGGAGGCGATTTCACCAACCACGATGGCACCGGTGGCAAATCCAGTGAGTCAATTGCGTTCCAGCAAACGTAAGGAGATGTTCTCTAATGGTTCCCCCCCTTTGCAGTCTACGGTGAAAAGTTCAAGGACGAGAACTTCAAGCTCAAGCACACCAAGCCGGGTCTGCTGTCCATGGCTAACGCCGGGCCCGACACCAACGGGTCCCAATTCTTCATCACGACCGTCGTTACATCGTAAGTAATACGGCTGTCGTCTAGTGGAGCATTCAAGCTCCTTGAGTTTAGCTAGGTCGGTCTAACATTTCTGCAGTTGGCTTGACGGTAAACACGTCGTTTTCGGCGAGGTATTGGAAGGCCTCGACGTCGTGACAAAGATCGAGAATGTCGAAGTAGGGCCGGACTCCAAGCCCCTCAAGACGGTCAAAATTACTGGCAGTGGCGAATTAGACGTACCAGCTGAAGGTATTCACGTCGAGCTTTGAGACCCTTTACCGGATGTCTGCACGTTGGTTATCGTGCTGATACGATTGATGATGGTAGACCATCCCGACGGAGCAGACGGAGCAGGCAAGACCGATATGGGCTCTGTTGTAGAACGCGGGTGGTCCAATACTCAAATACTGATGCTCTTCGTTATCATCATGGCTGCTGCTGCGTTCTACGTGCGACTCAGGAAGACGCCCACCCGATCATATCAGGCTTAGAAGCTCGAGGACGTGACATTGCAGAAATCTTTGATGGAATCTCTCTGTACTAGATTACATGGAAACCTCATATAGCACTGTATTTGAGCCGTGAGCCGAAATTACGTAGCGCGATCCCGCGAGCGTGCTTGTACATAAATGCACCGAGTGATGAAGTTAGGTCCGGCGTCCGCCTTTGGCGGCTTATGGGTGTCACGTGGGGCGTTGCGACAGCGGCCGCCAATTTGCGATAAATCCAAAATTTGATTGATTGAGAATCTGTCACCGGACTTGGCAGACAAGCCAAGCGATTACGGCATTTTTTCGTCAGTAGCGATCTTGCATCTTACAAACAGGATCAAAGTGGTAGAGTGATCCCGGAAAACGTACCGCAGCACCACCAGAACGGAAGCATAAACCATCGTCTTCTTCCGGGAGCATCTCTCGCCGCGCTCCCCGTCATGAAAGTCTTGAGCCTCAACTTCCTGACTTGCGCCGTCAAGGCCTGCAAATCATCCTCCACCTCCTACCCCCTGCACCCCAAGGATGCCGAGCTCGTCCAGGATGACATCGAACTCAGCCCGCAGATGATCATCAACGTTCTCCCCCGGCTGGACTGGGCTGCCCTGCGGACCACATCGTCCGAGGTAAGTCTTTTCGCCTCTGCATAGATTGGGTTCAGACATTTTAATTTTCATGCCAATGGACGTGGCGCTGATGCGGACGGACGCAAATAGCTTGGCTTCCCGCAACTACCAGAACAACCGCCCACGGCGGACATGCTTCAGGCAGACGACAAGATGCTGCGTGACTTGCATCACTTGCTGTTGGAGACGCAGATATCCGAGGGAAAGCTGGTTTGCGGGAATTGTGGCCACGAGTACGCTGTGAAAGAAGGCATCGCCAATTTTCTCTTACCCAGTCACTTAGTATGAGAGCAAACCAATTCTCATTTCAGCGTGGGCCGCGAATGGGCTCGAGCATCCAGGCTCCGTTCTCCATGGTTGACCTCGTTTGGTCATTAGAGATTGGTCATTGGATGCTGAAGCGTGAAGAAGGGAAGGCGACATGGCGGTCAGCAATGGGGATCCCGGCTTGAACCACTTCCTTTACACAAATGACTGTTTAGGAAGAAAGAAGTTCGGCTTCTCAACCCCCCTTCACGCCAGGAAGGCTATGGGTCGAGCCCCGTTCTGCACGACAACGCACGAGTCGAAGCCTACATGGGCAGACGCCTCCAGCCGAGCTCAGAATCCACGTATCTTTAGATCTGGCATGACGTACAAGCTACCGATACTGAGTGTATACATTGGTCTACGCTAGGACCATTGCCATCTACTGCTGCTTCTTCTGCGCCGCCGGGCCCATGTTCTTGTCAAATGCTCCGTAGGAAACCTCCAGACTCGACAAAGCCCTCAGGCCAACACCTAGAATAGAGAGAAGTACGATTGCGACGATTATTCCCATGAAAATTCCTGAAACGTTTTCTTGTCAGCCTGTCTGTAGAAAGCCGAGCCGGGCGTTAGGGTCATACCGGGCGTGAAGAATTGGTATTTTTCAAAAAGTGGTCGTTTGTCTCTAGGAGGTTTCTGATCTTGACGGCGAGCTGGCACGCTCCTCATGTCCCGCTTGATTTCTATATGAAGCGGTTCTTCGTTGAAATCGGGCTCGTACGTAGGCTCGCGAGGGTCAAAGAGCAAGACAGTAAAACTGTCCTCTTTCATAATGGCTTTCAGGTGACGTGCGAGGACGTCGTCTGCGAAATCATCAGACCTGGCTCGCGAAGAGTAGCCGGGGCATCGGATTCAGGAAAGTGCATACCATTCTTATCCAGAGCACTCTCTCTATCGAGAACACGGTGCGCATCCAAGTAAAGTTCCGTCACGGTAACGGCCTTGCCCTGCTTTGCGCATGTCGATTTGACGTATTCGGCGAATGTCGCATCTTTCATGGCTCCGACGACCTCGGACACGGCAAAGATGCCCTTCACCTTTGCATCCTTAGCAGCTTGGCATAGGTGCGGCATGGAGCACGCGCCAGCCAAATCGGCAGCTCGGATACCCAGTTGGGACACGATGAGATAGTGGTCTGAAGCGCATTTCCCAAGGATGTTTCTCGTGTGTCTGGCGGCTTCGGTAGCCGTTTCGATTTGCGTCTGGGCCGGCGAGTCGGTGAATCTGTTTGGGCAATGAGCTATCGGGTCAGGAGTTGGTCTGGAATGGATAGAGGCTCACTCGCTAGATGAGAGCAGAACCCATGCAGACGAGTCTGAAAATGAAAGCGCACTGCGAGAGAGCGCTATAGCGCCGAGTAGATATCTCAGACGCATCATGAGAAATTGCGGTAAGCGATGTGTCCTTTCTCACAGTCAGTAGACGAGGACTGCTCGTCGCCTGGACGAGTTTCAAGGTACGATCTCTCGAGCTGTTCCCTTGCCCCAGCCAATTCGTACCCAGGTGCTCGGCTCGTCATCAAGCGCGCCTTACGTAATGATGTCGAGCTTACATACCGGAATTGCAGCCCCGTAAAGTGCATACCGCGGTGAGCAGCGGCCAAGTGGGGACCCGGACTGGTCAATATATTTGTCGTCAAAGACTACGCATATCCTCGTACAAGAAGGTGCGATATGCAAATGCACGTGTACGTCAGGAAACAACGCCTTGGCAACATGCCACAGCAGCCCTATACTAGTCCGGATCATGTTTGCAAAGCCTCGGCCTAAGAAGAGCATTCTGCCACCATCCAACAAGAAGCGGAAGTTGACGCCAGCGGTGGAAGAAATCAGCTTCGACGGCGATGCACGTAACGAATATCTCACAGGCTTTCACAAGCGGAAGCAGCTGAGGATCAAGCAGGCGCAGGAGGCCGCCGCCAAGAGAGCCCGGCAAGAGAAGCTGGAGACTCGCAAACAGGTGTGCCTTTGCCGTAGTTGCTCTGTGCAACGAGAATCGATTTCTAACGATTCTGGCAGATGCGCCAGGACCGACGGCGAGAAGCAGAAGAGCATGTCGAAACAGTCAATCGAATGTTACGAGCATCAGGGGCTGTCACCGAACCCATCGAGCACGATCGGGATTTGCTCTTGTCTGACGATGATTGGGACGGATTTCCCGACAAGCCGGAGCTGCACATCGTCGATCATGAGGAAGAATATATAGACGAAGATCGATACACGACAGTTACCGTGGAGTCTGTTTCGATCTCGAGAGACGGTTTGAGCAAACCGCAGCTGCAGGGAGAGAGTGATGAGGAGGACGAAGCAGAGGGCTGCCAGCCCCTGGAAGGGCAAGCAACTCTCAAGAAACCCTTACGCCCGCAAAAGAAGAAAAAGAAGTTTCGCTACGAGTCAAAAATCGAGCGCCAGTTGACTGACAGGAAACAAAGAGTCAAGTCGCGCAGGCATGCATGACGTTGGCATTGCGCAAGCATGTGCATTTTATGCTGCGGCCACCTGTCGAATAAGAGGAGGCAGAGGAGGAATAAGGATACCCAAGTACGTAGGCATTGCAGCCGCTAAGAGAATTAAGAATTTGTTGGAATTTCTATGGAACGGGAAATCTACATGCTGCTGTGTAGCAGATCGCGAGTAACCTCGTGAGGTGCGAAGTATTTGCGCCAGAATAGCTACCACCACGACGGATGCACACACTCGTCTTGCATTGGCCCCGCGTGGACGTGCATTTGTATGATATTGGAAGCTTCTGCTAGCAAAACAATCAGATGTTGCTGATCTCGCCTTGAAGATCATCAAGGTCCTTTTTGAGGTCCGAATGCTTCTTGGCCATTTCCTCATACTTCTGCTCCCACTGATCACGCTCGTTCTCCAACGCCTGGACTTTTCGCTCGAAATGACCCGCCTTGACGTCGGTTTGACGAAGCCTGCGGACATAAACGATTAGTTTCAACAGTCGATGGAGCGGTTTGCGACCACTAGGGCCTGAGAGCTTCACAAAACACAGAAAAGGGTTCAGGCCGCGGCGACACCTACTTTTCGTTGGCCTCCCGCAAAGTCTTGTCAGCCTCCTCGGCCTCTTCTTCCAACAGCTGGAGTCGCCTTTGGAGCGTCTCGTTCTGCGTGCCGTGTTGTTGACCTTCGTCGGCGGCTCGCTTGAAGTCCTTGGTGGCGCTCTCGAGCTTCTCAACCTCGGCCTCCAGCAGGTTGTTCTTGTGCTGCAGAGAGGTGATCTCTTGCTCTTTCGAAAGGTTTTCCTGCTCCAGCGTCTTGACCTTTGCCTGAAGCTCCTCCACCTTGGCAGTCGCCTCGTCGGCCTCCAAGCGGAGAGAGTTCATTTTCTTCGCAGCGTCAGCCAACGGTCGGTCACCTTGGCGAGACAACCCTCATATTTACCCCTCTGCAGAGCTGCGGTGTGGGGTACCAGTGGCACGGCAAGATGCAGAGCAGAGACTTACCTCCTTGATGCGATCCATGTTGGGCACTTGATCGTTTGGAAACAATAGTAGATGTTCCGGTGATTGATGAGGGCTGCGGTGGAGGAGAGAGCGGTGGTAGTAAGTGGTGATGGGAAAATGCAATTCCGTCGGTCTCGCTTGACAAGGTGATGGGACCCGGAAAGGGGATGAGGCAGGTGGAGGGGGATAAAGCGCACTCAGGGAGCAGGAGGTGCATGTAGCCTGAGGTAGGTAATACCTTGGGCTGCGCCCCAGCTGTGGCTACCGCCTATAAGTACTACCACTAGTAGTAGCACGTCCAGCTGTCAAGCCACTCCAAGGACAGGAGGAGTCTGGTAGCAATACATACAAGTCAACCCCTCGTGCCCTCCATCAGGTAGCACTACTCATGATAAGATAGGGAGCAGCAGCAGCAATGGGCGTTGGCGGTGGAGGAGGTGTTCTGTTGTGGTTAACATCTTCCAGTTGTAATTACTACGTGACTACCTGCTTCCATGTAAGTACTAAGGTATGATGTATGTGTACATATAATGTGGCCATTAGTCGCAATATTCGTGCGTGCTGTTCATATATAGGTAGTAGTAACACCTAACAAATACAATTCGTAGTAGCAATAATACCTATGCGGGCGGGGGGTGTTTTGAGACAGAGTGTGGGGGTAGTGAACAGCGGCGAGTCAGCTGACCTAGCCGCAACAGCCTATTAGGCAGGCTGTTCTTCCTCTACCAGCTGTATACGGCCTTTACCTATCAACGCCGGTCAGCTAAGAACTTCCTGCTCTATCGGCTGTTCCTTCCCTGTCGCCGTGCTCATCTGTTCAGAGGCCTCAGCTGTTGCAG
>JADHZA010000436.1:0-18427 GCA_018831705.1 Torrubiellomyces zombiae | reverse complement strand
TTCTGATTTAAGAAGATCGCTAGCGTCTTTAGGAGTTAATTGCTGCTCCGTATTACGAATAATTACTCCCGAATACAGTTGGTAGTTATTATATATTATAAAAGGTCACTACTCGTATTCCAGAGCTATTTACTGCTCTATAATAATATAATATTCTTATTATATAAATATCTAAGACTAGACTAGTTTAACAAGCTTAAAGTTAACTTATAATATGTTTAGTTAAGACAGGCAGGCAGATATTGCAGCCGCCTAATATATATACATATATAGCTATATATAGCTTACGTGTGCTAGTTAAAGGGAAATTTGTTTATAAATGGCAATACGTTATACATACTCGTAATAAGGATTAAATAAAGTATAGACAAACTTAAGCTTCTAATCAGACATTTTCCAGACGAACTCGCTCTTCCCAAAGTTCACTTGAACCTTACATGGGCCCATTGCGTGACTAAAAGCAGGGTATAACTTCCTAAAAATAACTTTACTTTCACGACGAGCTGTTGTGAATATTGTTTCGTTAGTTGGACGGCGGCCAAGTAGCCAACCAAGGCGAGAAGTAAAGGAGCATAGACATACCAACAATCTTGCCATCGTAAGTGAAGAAATATTCCCTTGTGAAATAGTCTACTCCACAGCCGACCGTGTTTCCTGGCCCGAATTTGGGTCCTGTGTCATAGGCGTCTTTGCTATAACGCTTTTGATTAAAAACCTTTCCGTTATCCCCGTGATAACCTACTGTCCAGACGTTCCAGCCGATGTGGTCTTTCGTCATGTCTGCAAACTCCCCGCAGAAGCCGACGGCGATAATAGGAAGAAGGCATGGCTCGAAGTCTTTACCGCCACTTTCCGACTTCGGGTCGACTGACGAGATGCTTACCTCGAAATACCGAATATCACTGCGCCAAGGATTGATATGCCGCGGTGAGAACGGGAAGTCTGCCCGTAAACTTACTTGGTCATTACTATCGTTAAGATTTACTAGCATTTATTCATGTTCGTTAGCTTGGCGACACAATTACTTGGAGTAGAATACTAACGCGGGAAGACCACCCCAAGCTTGTCGTCCTCGATCCTCAAACGCCCACCTCTTTCCTGGCCACCGGTTTCCCATTGTGATGGAAACACTATCCCTTGCGAGGTTTTGCAAGGCTTCGAAGACGGCACTGCCTCCGTTGCGGGAAGTCGGCCGGCGGCCTGAATGATGAAGTGGTCGAGACTCCAGCCATCTGCATCAGTCATGCCACTTTCATGTTCCCTGATTGACTCAAGCTTGATCCACAGGTAAGAACGGTCCACCTCGGTCGCGATGCGCAGCTCACGAAACCCTAGCCTTGGGGCCGCTGCAGTTTTGATGTTTCTTGAGATATACTCGGCACAGGCTTTCAGGAACTCAACTTTGGGCCGACCCCGCGAGAGTATTCCGCGCTCGAGGGCAGATCCAGAATCCGATCGTCGCCGAAATACCGGGTTTATACCCAATGTAACCAGCTTAACAGCCAAACGCTCCTCTTCACCAAACCTACCACGCGTGTTGAGGCATATTTCCAAGGCGTTAAGTCCTTCCTCGGCTGACTGAGCGCCTAATAGCTTAGGTTCTTTCTGCACCAGAGCCTCGATGATATCGGGATATTTCGATTCTGTCAAGTCTTGATTCTTAGCAACGCCCTGGCTATGCAAGGTTATGGTTCTCCAATATGCCGCAAGTAAGTCGTTTATCTGCCACTGAGGATCCACTTGGGGCTTGACTTGCGTATCGAGAAGCAATTTAAGTTTCTCGGGATCGCGCGCGTTGACAGCCAGTATCAAAGTGGACAAGTTTTCGCTCGTCCGCAAACGTACGTCGGCCCCGTGTTCGATGAGTAATTGCGACATCTTAACACTGCAATTAGAGCACTCCAATGCGAGGTGGAGTGCAGTATTGCTGGATTTCCCTCGTTGGTCGATGCATTTGGCGGCGCCGTGCTGCAGCATCGCCCGAGCCATCTCCAGGCTATGGTGGCCGATGGCCAGGTGGAGAGCCGTATTGCCACTGTCTGTGGTCATGGTCGGGTCACCTCCGTGCTGGAGGAGGAATTCCACAACTGGTGGCTGATTCCAGATGGCTGCGAGGTGCAAAGGAGTCAATTGGTCCAGTTTTGGCGCATTTGGGTTGGCGCCAGCCTCGACAAGCAATTTGGTGATATCTAGATAACGGGCGCCGATGTGGAGTGGAGTCAGTCCTTGGATACCGATGTTGATGTCGGGATTGTATTGTAGAAGCATTTCGAGACTGTTGGTAAACCCGTGGTAAGCGGCAATATGGACCGGGGTCAACTTTCGGTTGTCCTGGGCGTCAATATTGGAGCCGGCGTCGAGTAGAGCCTTTATCGCGTCAGCCTTGTTTTTCTCAACTGCTGAGTGCAAAGGCGTCCTCGCGTTGACGTCACGGACATCCGATTTGGCTTTGTACTCGAACAGCTTTCGGATGTTTTCTACGTGTCCTCTCGCCGCTGCCAGATGCAAGGAGCTGGATTTGGAGCCTTGCAGCTGAAAGTTGACGTCTACCCCTGACCGTAGAACTTTGTCGAGAATTCTTACCGACTCTCCTGCGGCAGCACGGTGGAGCAGCTGGAGCAGCTGCGCCTTTAATATGTCGGGATTATCGGAGATCCTATAGAGTAGGCTCAGAAGGTGCTCGAAGACGGTAAAGGAGCCAGACTTCACAGCCCAAAATGTCATCTTGAGCGGATTGGCCAAGCTATCCTCTAGCTTGAAAAGTTCTTGAAATGCTGGAAGGTCGTCTTGGGTTACGGCATAGTCAAGGGGTGATTGGCGGAGGTCGTCTGGTGCATGGACATTCGCCATATGGGTAACGAGGCATCGGATCGATTCCAGGCACTTGGATTCAACAGCCTCGTGCAATGGAGTTTGGCGGGAATTGTTGGTGGCGTTGGGATCTGCGCCAGCCATAAGGAGGGCGTAGACTGCCGTAGGATGTATAGCTGCTAAATGAAGTGGCGTATCTCCAAACCAAGAGCATGCCTCGATATCTGCCTTGTGTTTCAGGAAAAGCTCGATGAACGTGACGTTTCCCTGCCTTGCAGCGCTATGTAGTGGAGTTCTTATATCCATGTCCGAAGCGTTTACGTCGGCACCACGGGCGAGAAGCGCTTTTGCCACCAAGTACCATCCATTCTCGGCCGTATGGTGAAGGGCCGTTTTTCCATGACGATCTGTTGCGTTCACTGAGGCTCCAGACCTCAGCAGGGCATTCACGACCTCCAATTGACCCTTCGCAGAAGCCTGGCACAGTGGTCGCAAACCGTCCCACTCAACGTTTGGGGAAATATTCTTCATACGCAACAGATACTGAACGATGAGCAGCTGCCCTGCCCCCGACGCTGCTACAAACAGTTGTTCTCCGTTTTCCCCGTTCGTCACAGCCATGAACGAGCGGACAGCGGCCAAGTGCCCGCGAGACGCGACAAGCTCAACTGCCAACTTGTAGTTCTCATCGCTCACTTGATCCCGGTAGCGAAGAATATCCTCAACAATGGCTGTATGTCCAAATTCAGCGGCGTACTGAAATGGGGTCCTTCCGGCTTCATCTGTGGAATTCACCACCTCTTCGAAAAGTACGCCCTCCTGCAAAGCAGCCACGATAGTAGAAGTCGTGCGGACGCACCCAAGCCTCGCAGCAATGTGCAAAGCAGTGCAGCCATCATTGTCGCGAACGTGGGACAAATCTCGGGATAGTAGATGCTCGACTGCGGCAGGACACATGAGAACCGCGTAGTGAAAAGCGGTCTTGCCTGTATCGTCCTGAATAGAGACGTCTGCATCAAGTTGGAGCAAGAGTTTCGTGGCTTCCAGGTGCCCCATGCTAGCTGCGATGATCAATGGTGTTTGCAGCTTGTTGTCCTGTTTGTCGAGCATGCTGGAAGCCGCCTCTGTGCCTCTTAACTCGCGTTCGAACGCGTCTCGGCCTGAGAGAAGCAAGATCGTGGTTTCACTTCCTCCGGCTGCAGCCGTATGAAGAGGGGTTCTACCTTCGTCGTTCGTCTCTGTGGGATTATCCAACATGTGGAGCAGCATCATGCAGGTCTTCAAGCTGCCTCCCAGCGCCGCTTCGTGAAGCGGATAGCATTTAGCTAATTCGAAGCCACCCTGCTCCAGCAGTCTTCTTGTCAAGTCTGCGTCGTCATTCGAGATTGCACAACTCAGATAGTCTGGAGTTACAAAGTCTGGAAAGCAAACAACTCGCTCCGAGCATCCGCGTCGTGCATCAACCACGACGAAGTTTCCAGAAAACGCGGAGCACCCGAGAAGCTCTGAAATTATGGGCGTGAGCCCAGCATAGCAAGCCATTCGAATCATCGATTGCTGATGAGCTCCCAGATTATCCGGCAAGGTAAGATGTGGCGGCTTCTCATTCACCGCAGCACATTGTTTCCACCACTCGGGCTCTCCTGTGCTGGCGGTCTTTCTGTTGGCCACTTCATCTATTTCCGAGTGGTTTATGGACTGGCCATGACAGATTGAGTAGATTCGGAACCATGTTCGCCCATGGGGCGCCTGCAGAAATTTTGTCACATAATCTATGAGGGCCGTGTCAGGTTTTTCTATGCGCAAGAAATGTGCAGGCCAGAACCGGCAAGCGTAGTCGAGAAACTCTAATGCGAGCTCACTGCAGTGGTTGTTGTCATCCTCCTCCTCCCCCCAGGATCTGTCGTTGTGGTGTTTCCAGGAGACGTAAGGCAGATATTTTGTCCATGTGTCCTGTTGCATAGCTTTGGGTGTTGTGTTGGGATCTTTCCCTTCTATCCACGCGTCCTTACATGTAACATCCGTTTTCTCATTATTGATGGTGGTGTCAACCTGAGCTCCTTTGGAGCAGCACTCGACGTTGCCTGCCTCGTGATGCATCTCCGTTAGAACCAACGTAAGATAGTGAAGGCACATCTTGGTCAGTCTAGAGTCATCTTGAAGATCGAGCAACTTCCGATGGGGGGCGGCCAAAATATTCCTTGCAGTTGTAGCGGCGATGCGCCCATAGCTAATCTCTAGTGAAACTATGGGCCCTAAATGTTTCTTCAAGTTCTGTGCGATGTTCATGGAGACTCTGTCCTTAATATTGGCAAGGGCGTTATGGTCTAGGGTGACGGCAGTCGCAGCCGCAAGCTCCTCTAAGCGGAGCGGCCTTACAGACCACATCATCCACGATATCGCCGAAGCAATCCAGGAGACGACGTCTCTAGGTTTGGCTTGGAGGGCTGATATCGCGAGCTCATAGAGCTGTTCTTGCGTTTTGGGGCTGGCCTCGATGCAGCCTTGGATGCCCTCGATCGTATCCAGAGGAGGGCTTTGAAGTAACCTGGTCAGATAAGCGCTTGTCGCCGAAAAGGAGCCTCGGAATTCTGCAGCCTTGGCGGTTATCATCCAGCGAAGGATACGTGCGGGCGAATATTCTAATTGACCAGAGCTGTAGCCTCGGGTTAGCAGGCTACTGAGCTTCGCATCCACAAACTTTTCCCGGTAATGCTCATAATTCTTCATTATGTCGATCCCATAAGGTGCAGAAGATGCGAGGTTGTCGATGAGGCTTCGGCTGCTAGTGACGAAGGTGAATTTTGTCCCGCAGGTTTCCAGGAGCGATCGTAGCTCTCCGGACCACCAATGTTGTATTTCCCGTGGCCAATCGTCGTAGTCGCATATAAGAATCAGAAGTTCCACTCGCTCACAGCGGTGGAAAATTGCCGCCAATATGGCGCGGAGACTCTGCTCTGTCCATGTATCGCGAAGGAGAATTTCAGCTACCATGTTCCTAATCGTGGAGAACGAGGACGGTCGCTGGGAGATCACCTGGTGGAGGAAAGATGCAAGCACACCATAGAGGGTTGGAGTTTTTTGTGAGGGGTCCAGGAAGCTTTCGAGGACGATCACCGATGTTTTCTGCCGAATTTCCTGCACGATGAGTTTCAGGAGTGCGGACCTGTCGTGCCCTGCCGGTCCGGTCACCTGGATGGAACCTGTATCACGGCTACGCCAAGTAATGCGCCTGAGAAGCGAACCGTACACATCTTTGAGTGTGACAAGATCCTCGTACGTCTCGAGGGTTCTGGTCTGGTGTAATATCCATCTGGATTCGGAGAGCGCCTGGAGAGCCTCGAAATAGGTTCTAGCTATCTCTGTCTGTGACGCTTGGCCAAGGTGACGGAAGACATCTATGGACGCGTTAGCATAGATCTGGCTGGTGGGAAAGTCCGCAAGCCCCGAGGGACCTTGATCATGAAACGCAAAGTCGAAGTGATAGATGGGCGTACCTTGATTCCATAGCCCTGCAGGAGCAAAGTGAGTTTGGAGCGATTCCAGATGATCGAAGCTGTCTATGTCGCAGAGCATGATGGTCTCAAAGTTCTTTTGTTGCCAAAGCACTACGTCCTCGGATTCATTGCTAAACTTTCCTAGTTCGCCTATTATCTGTGATTTCAAGGTCAACATCACCATTCTGAGCCCGTCTCTCGCGTTGCAGCCGATCCTCACCGGTTGGCCTGTAGATATCCCGAGTTCTTCAATAAAGTTGGCAATAGGATACTTGGCCGTGAACTCGTGGAATAGATGAGAAAGCTGAGATACTGAGCTCGAGAGTGCAGCGAGGTCCTGTGATAGTCTGCCGGGGAATCTCGAGTCAAGTCCATTCATCAAGTCTAGGAGAACTCTTTCCCATCCTTCTTTCTCATCTATGCGATGAGGAGTTGAAAAGAATACCTAGAAGTACGTTATCATGCAGCTCAGAGGTTTAAAAGCGAGTGGCCTTGAGATACTTACGAGTTTGGAGATGCTGTATGCGATTTCGTAATACTTGGGGATCGTATTCGCGAGGATAACGGCCTGCAAAATGTCAGCAAACCGAAATGGGGGAAGTTGCTATGTGCGCGATATCCATACTTGCTTCACTATTATGCCACCGAACCCATAGCCGGCAAGTAGGACACTGC
Organism: Torrubiellomyces zombiae; assembly: GCA_018831705.1. Taxonomy (NCBI): domain Eukaryota; kingdom Fungi; phylum Ascomycota; class Sordariomycetes; order Hypocreales; family Ophiocordycipitaceae; genus Torrubiellomyces; species Torrubiellomyces zombiae. The sequence continues at coordinate 11,444 of JADHZA010000436.1, read as the reverse complement.
CCAGCTGCAGGTCTTTGTGTCTTTCTTTCACGGCGCGAACATAATCAAGAAGAGCCAAGGCCTCTTTCTCGATGGAAATGGACTGAAACATGTCCGGGGAAATGGTGGAAACGGATATCGCGTCCTCCGAGTCGTCCATCGGAGAAACCATCCGTGTGTGATTTTCCTCCTCGCCAGACGCCTCCGAGATACTCGCCCCGACAGGACTTTTCACCTTGTTCGCATCTATCGCTTTACGAGCTTGTTCTTCGACTTGGCCGTCTTCCGTGTTCCTGTCTGTGTCCATGTCCTGCAAGGGCACTGACGTAGCACCACCCAAAGTATTGTAGGGTACAACATTACCTTCTGGTACGAGGCGGCGAATCATCTCAGATACATGGAAGGTTCCTTTACCAATTCCTGGATACCTGGATTCGCCAGGAAAGTCTACCAGAAATATGCTACAAAAGAAAAATTCACGTCAGCGGTCAATTTCACCAATCGCCACGTCCAGAAAAGAGATTTAAAGGGCACCGTACGTGTACCTCCACTGCCCTCCCCCGTCCTTGTCCCGCTGTGTCTCGGCCGCCATCGTTCCGCATACAGTCGAAAAAGAAACCGAAAAATCAATCCAGTCAAGCTCGACGGAGAGGTACGGATAGGCAGCTCTATCAAGGTGGTTTGAACTTGCAAAGAAATCTGGAAAATTTGCATGAACAACGTGCTCGATCGCGTTTTCAAGCCGCGACTGGGCCAGCCACGGCAGCCTACATATAGACTAAAACGAACAAAGGAAAACGTCCGGTTGCGGGCAAATCCCAAAGCACAGACTGGGCGCCAAAGCAACCCACTGCGGAAGTCAGCGCCAATGAAGAGCATCCAAGATCGACTGATCCCTGTGCTTACATGCAAGGTTTCATGCAGCTTTCCACACGTGGCGCGCGGGCCGTGACCATGCTGCCCCCCCTCACGTTGTATTCGGTACAAAGCCCATATAAAACCAGCCACGTCATGGACAGTTTAGGTGGTCCATTCCCCAATATAGGAAACTTATTGGGGAATGGACCACCTAAACTGTGCATGAATAGGCCTGCCCTACTTACAGATGGCTGCCTAACAGAACACGCAGTTGAACAATGAAATTATGTGACAGCTTGTATTTCGGACGAAGCAGATGACAAGACTCGGCAAGAAGCCTGGACACGCGGGCCACGTTGGAAATTTACTCCGGCGCGTCAGATGCCAAGGCCGTGCTGCCGAGCACACCCGCCATACGATCGAGCCTCTGGCTGCTCAAGTTCTGCTCGTCTATCTCCTCGGCCAACTTGTCCTCTAGATAACGCGCCAGCGTCGGGGGGCGTATGTACTGGTTCTCCAAGCCGGGTTTGAAGAGAATAGGGTCGTTTGCAGGAGAACGACCCACGACCTTTCGAAACGCTTTCACAAGGTTGTAAGGAAAGTTTGCCACGGCGTCGACGCTGACTTTGGCCGTGAAGTTGTCCACGTCATTTTGTCGAAAAAGCAGAACAGCGGCTCGAATGTCTGTGACGAGACCCGATTTGGCCTTTCCGTTCTCGCTAAGAGTCAAGCGCACGGAATTGTGAGGGCCTGTGACACGTACGTCCGTGTCGAGCCTGGTGGTGCCGGTTAGGCTGATGAAGTCCGTCTCCTTGTAGGTTTTCTTCTGCTCCCAAGTGCGCTTGGCACTGGCCCCTCCGTAGGTTGACCCGACGTTGGCGCCAATTTCGCCGCCTTTCTTCTGCTCGATGTCGATGTCCGCCAGTTCGCCGAGCCTAAAGCTACCGTTGGGCCAGAGGACGGCCACGACTGGATCGTCATCTTCTTGCTTGTTCTCGTCCTGGAACAAGATGGCAATGGTGGCCTCTCGAAAGCGCCTTTGCTTGCTGATGCCGTGGAAGCGGAAGCCAAAGACGATCAGGGTCGCCGGTTTTCCATCCTTCGACTGGGTGCCGTGGACGATGCGGTCGATACGAGCTTGCACCAGTAGGCCGTGGCAGAGATCATCGACGACATCGGGTCGCTGGACCTGGTCTTTCTTGTTACGACTGTGGTAACCGCGGTCTTCAGCGACGGTATCGAGCTGTATGTCAAAGGAAAACTCATCTGCCTTCTTACTTGTCGCCATTCTGTCACGAGCAAGATGACTTTGCTAGAAAAGGTTTCTGTCGACATGGTGGAAGGAGGCCTGAGCGAGGTTACATGTACTTATATACAGTAGTTATGCATCATCATCCAGCGGACTTGTGCGTGCAGCTTTCCGAGCCTGGTCCGCAGTAAATTGTGAGACAAGTATGAGCAAAGGATAAGACGGACATCCACCGAGCACACCACTTTCGGGAACGAATTCGGAAGGGATCTCACGTTAGGCTGGCACTGTTTGTTCGATGGCGTTCTTGGCGCCAGCCTTGTTGTCTCTGAGGCTGAGGTGGAGAGCATCAGGCAGCTTCTTGCGTGTGCGCGACCCTGCCGCACTGGATCTGTCCGAACTCTTGCAAAAGCCGGGCTGCAATTCTGCTAGGTCGCTGCTGCTCCGGCGAAGCTCTAACTGCTGGTGTTGACCTCAACGCAACGCCTCCGGCTTTCTCTCATCGACGTTCCCACTCGCTGTGGGATATCAGCATAATCCATATGGAGCTGGACGGAGTTGTTCTGCTGCCAACGCACCAGAACGAGGAGCAGACAACACACGAAGCACATAAAAAACAGCCAGAAGAGGACACCGACGTCGACGGGCAGCACAGAATAATTATCAAAACTCTGATGAGGGACGAGACACCCGATCCTGACAAATTCGGCGACGTGTGGCTAAAAACCGACCAGTACGGCTCCAACCTCTTGCATCGGATAATATCTTGGCTGAGCAATAAAGAGCAACCCAAGCGTGCGTCGAAGAAGGTGCTAGCCTTTGTCGAAAGACTGGTTATCGATGAGCCCAAGTTATTTATCCAGAACGATGGCGGCGAGAATTACCCGCTTCTCTCGGCCGCCGGTTCAAAAGTCGAGATTCTTTTCCAAGTGATCAATCTTGTGATTCCAGATGCCATGATGACCAGCTTGGATGCGGTTTGCTCCGGAGAACACCAAAAATGCCCGCTAAAATCCGTGAATAAGCTGTTGCTCAAGAAATGTCGTCTTGATCAGACCGACACTTGGTCGGAGACGGCGGACGAGGAGGATGATTGTGCGCCAGACGAGCAGGTGGAGATCAAGGACGCCAAATCTACCAATGCTGCAGAGGTCGACCGTGACAGTCCCCACGTCTGTCTGCACGGCAATATCGACATCGAAAAGCTAAAAGAGAAGAACATGTCAATCAGGACAGCGCTGTCACGAGGCTTGGCTCTGGAGACGGAAACGCGGTGGTCGTGCCTCAAAGCACTTATCAAAGCTATCAATTTCAACCCGAATGTTTATCCAAACGAAGTGCCCATCATTCAGCTTAAAAGCTTTCAGCTTCTACTCCAGCTCTGCCCTACCGAATCATTTGACCGCCCAGCCCAGGATGGCTTCAGCCCACTTCAGATGGCCATCCGGCTTTACGCAACCCGGGACGTCGACTACGACCATCTACATCTTGTGATCAAGGAGTTGGCGGAGAGATCACCCCCGTCTATCTTCTTCAAGGCGAAAAACGAGACCGATGGGGGCAAAACGGCGTACCGTCTTTTGAAGGAGATGGACAAGACGGTCGCGGGCTACGTGAAGGCGAACTGTCAGAACAATGATGATAATGACGACAAAAGGGGTAGAGAAGAGGGTAACTACGTTCAGGCGGTTAATCCGGGCCAAGGCACGAGGAAGCAGGGAATGAGTGAATTTCAGGCGGCTGAGTGGAAGAAATCTCGCGATAAGACTGGAGAATTGTTGAAGCTGGCTTGCATTGGCGCCGCAGAGACGGTGGAAAAGAAGCTGGATTTTCTCTACTGGGACAATGTCGAGCTCGGTACGTTGGTATTGCTAACCGGCGCTTTTCTTCTTTGAATTCCCAATTCCATGTCTGTGTGTTGACGGTATTATGGCAGTGCGCAAGATTAGTTTGAATCTCCTCGGGGAATGTAACAAACTAGACCAGGGCTATGTCACCAAAATGTCTAAGCGGTCGGGGATCCAATTTGAGACGATTCTGGCATCGGTGCAGCTGCCATACTGGAACCCGCAATCCCAGCATGAAGAGAAGACAAAGACTCCCGGAGAACAAGCTCGATCGGCCGGAGGCAGCACGGTGCAGGATTCAGATCCTTACGCGGGCATCTTCAAGTGGCTGTGGGACAGCAAAGTGAGGAAGATTTTCTCCGTCGAGGTTGACGATACAGGCCCGGAGCCGCACAGCAATGCTGCCATACGACAGTCTCTCCGCCGTCTCGAGCCAGACGGCAGCTACCGAGATTTCAAAGTCGAAACGTTTAAGTGGAAGAAATATGACATATGTAGCGAAGCGGTGTATGCCGCAGTTCCCGATGCTAAGGAAGTCCATTTGTATTCGCTCGGAAATACAGCGGTCCTTCGAGGCTGGGCTTGCAGCGAGGGGCTTCACAAGATGAAGAATGTGAGTGTCCGCAACGGGCCACGGGATGGCGAGTCTCAGCTAACTAGTCTCCAAATCAAGCTTGAACGTCTCGTCATCGAAATCTACCCAAATGCAAGTAGGCAATCTGTATCTCTCTAGCAAGAGAGACCGTATTCTGATCCTTTGCTAAATCTGCCTTTAGAACGCAAACGATGAAGACGACTGCCGAACTTACGAAAAAGAGATGAAATTGAAGTTGGCCGAAAATTGCCCGCGCCTCAAATACGATCATATCAGGATAGACTTTCCCAGGTCTACGTCCGGTCAAGGCGATGACGGTGGGGACACCCGTGAGGAAGGGAATAATGAAAGCCATCCCGTCGACAACACGTGAGTTCTATCAATGACAGCCTGCTGTGAATTCTATCTCTTGTCTATGTTCTTCCCATTCTTTTCCATTGCTTCCCTTCTCTTCTCTCAACATCGTCGTCTTCTTTCTTATTTCTATTCTCTCCTCTTTTGTCTCATCTTCATTTCTCCTCACTCATTTTGTTTTTGTTCTATTTTCTCCTTCTCTCAAACTCACTCACCTTGAGCACTAGGTCGAGTCACGATGATTGGATCAGGAAGATGCAACCGTTCACGGATTTTGCGACCAACCTAGTCAACGAATTGCCGGACGAGGAGGAAAAACCCGTTGTCAAGGTTGCCGTGATAGACGACGGCGTTTTCCTGGAAAATTTGCATCTCAACGGTGGAAAGGGCCAGTCATTCAGAGCGGACAACGTCGAGTATTGGGTAGGCTCCTGTAACCACGGGACGAATATGACGAACTGTATTCGGAAGTTGTGCCCCATGGCTCAACTTTACATCGGCCGTCTCGACGGTTCATGCGAGAAGCAGCCGTTTACTGTCCGGTCTTGCTTCAAGGTAAGAGAGCCACATACACTTGCATAGTCGAGGATCTACGGCAATATGTAGCGCTCGTATTTCGAAATAGGATGTACTGACTCTCACGTCTCCTCATGCAGGCACTGGAATGGGCAAGGAAAATGGGCGCGGATATCGTCTGCATGAGTTGGTCCTTCAAAATGACTGACTATGGCCCCGACAAAGATGAGCTCGACTTCATCTACGAGCTCAACAATGCCATCAGAGACAACAACATCATTCTTTTTGCGTCCCTTCCCGACAAGGGTGCCACTGCCGAGATTAGAAAGTACATGCCGGTGGGTAATGAAAAGGTGATCCGGATCGGCTCGGCCACTATGTTTGGCGAAGAGGCCAAAGAAATCATATTCGCAGACCGGGACTTTCTCCTGCCGGGCGAGGATTTTAAAACCGCGCGCGGCGAGTCTGACAAGGGCAGCTCCTACGCGACGGCTTACGCCGCGGGCCTTGCGGCGCTGGTCTTGTACTGCCTGCGGGCTCACAAGGCGCTCGAGGACCATTACTTGGCCGCAGACAAGCCGCTTAGTCTGCGGTATAGACCTACCCAGATCGCTCGACGGCTCGACGAGGCGGTAACCATGGACGGGATGAGAAAGATTTTCAAGGTCCTGAGCAATCGGAGTGCTAAGGACGAAATCCCCAAAAAAGGGTTCTTCGTGCGGCCGTGCTTGGCCCTCGGCTACAAATTTGAAAGGATTAGGGACGACGAACAGAAAAAGATGGAGTATCTGCGGGACCTCGTTTACAAGATCCTACCGTTGGACTGATCGATCCAGTCCACCAAAGGCTCTTTCCATTGAATGAGCTATGTAATGTACTATTACCTAAGCTAAATTTAGATCTGACTTTTAACCTTCAATCTCACCTTCTTGTTGGGACGGGGTAGTCCTTATATACTAGTATTACCTAGGCATTAGGTCCTTTAAAGTCTGGGCAGCCACCTACAAGAAATTCGAACCTGAGGCCTATAATGGAAATAATGGCACCACGAAACAACTCAAAGCCTAAAATTTCCGCCAAGAAAGCTTACAACATGAACAATGCGCCCACTTTCAAGCCAAAGGGCGCTACGTCGAGCGTCCTCGGTACCTCTCCTTCTGGCTTGCAGAAACCGTGTCCACCTCGAGCACTCGACGCGTTAGGTCGCGTTCAATCGGATGTTCTGCTTGCTATTCAACCCGAACACATCCGACATATTGTTGCTAGGCAGAAAAATCACGAGTACCGAAAGTACAGATTGCGAGACGGTGTTGAGCGGCTCTGGCTGTATGAAACGCGCGGCACAAGAGAAAATCAGGGCCGCGCAGCTATCACGTAAGAGCTAGTTCTCAAATGAGTCATTGCAATCTCCCATTCTAATCCGAACCCATGCAAAGGCATATCATTTCGATCCCTCCCCAAGTTCGTCACACACCTGGAAACGTCCCGGAAGAGCCCGTCGGCTTTGGAAACGCCGAATTCAACGCTGGCCTTAAGCAATCTAAGTGCGGATATCCAATCCTCGAATTGTATGAGCTAGTCAACCCGGTAACACTGGACGAAATGAAGAACGCATGGGGTCTGTCTGCTCCGATGGGCTGGAGTTATTTGAAGATGAGCCTTTGGCAAGATCGATGGGGAAACGAGCAGGGGCGAGCGGAGCGTCTGAAGCGAATATTTTGACCGCCATTAGCTGGTTGGCTGCTGCCTTTGCTTCTTGCTGGCGGTGTAGCACTGTGGCTGAAAGGACTGCTAACATAAGATGACTAGAATCAGGTAAGCTATGCGAATCGTACACGTCAGCTGTGCGAATGCTTGGTAAATAGCTTGGTACATTCTTTGATACATGTACATAGCTTACGAGGTTCCCCTGCTCGTTGCCGACTTCAATGCCTGTCTATCCCGGCCACGTGCATGCGATATTGTTTCATATGTATACTCATGTCTTAATTTACGACCTGATTATTTTTTATGGAAAGAAAAGAAGAAGAAAAAAAAGAAAAAAAAAGACTTGTGGCCCGAGACGCCGTCACCCGTGCACGCCCTGGAAACAAGAAAAGGAACACCGCCCCGCCTCACACACGCACGCATACAGAGCGTGCACCTACCGTGCACGGCAGGCATCTCCTTGGAGCGCAAAGTACGCATTTTTTGTATATGACCCACATGACACTCTTTTCGAGTAGTGACACAGCTCCTTACTGAAGATGTCGCTGATTTGATGTTTCTTCAAAGAAGTAAAGAGGCTATTGGTACTTATACGACAAGCTAAAATCCGTATAAGAGTATGTACCTCGGCTCACCACTTCTTCGATTGGTCAATAGCTTTATCGATACAAAAAATGCGTACTTTGCGTTCCAAGGAGATACCTCGCACACGCACCACCAAGTCAGGGCTTTTAAATATCTAATTTTCTAAGGCAAAGGCTAGCAATGAATACACAAGGTTAGTCTTTAATAGTAATTATATCAGCCTTTATGCTCATTAACCTCTTACAACTATTACAGTATAGGGTAGTAGAGGAGGGGGGGGGTGTTCCATTTCTTGTTTCCATGACGTGCCGTGAGCCAGGCACCCGGGGTGAATGACGGTAGGGCCGCGTGGGCCGCCCTCATGCCTCCTGTCAAGCCCGCAAAGATGCCCCCGCGCGGGCCGCTGTCTTATTAGCGGCGGGGCACTTTCGGGGAGTGCGGGTGTGCGGCTGAGTTTGCAGGGTTGGCGCCTTGCAGCGGCCTGAAACCTGCATGAGCAATTTTTCTTCTCTCTGTGGCAGAATATGTCACTTTGCGAACATGATTGGCTGCGGCCCAGTGGCTGCCTACATAGCTGCCTCCGCCTCCACCTCCGCCTCCCCCCCAAGGGGCGTAATGCCATTGTTTTGTGACAGCGGCCCACGCGGCCTTCGATCATGTTTGTGTTGAACCCCTCTTTGGCTTTTGCGTGAAGCAGCAGAACGCGCAGGGTTGATTCAAACCCGACTGGCCCGATCCGCATGTCGCCCACTCGCTGCATTCGATCGATGAGATTGCGAACAGCCGCGACCTACATGTAACATGAAGGTACATAGGTAGGCTCGCAGTCCACCAACACTGACACTGCAATGACTGCATGGGCCAGGGTTCAGACCTGCAAGGACTTTGCTTCCTTCGCAATACCTTTTTTAATGGTATTCCAGTTAGCCCATCGAGTCCCAGCAAATGTGAACTACAATGTTTTTCTTCAGACGCTCGTGGCAGTGGTAGCAAATTCTATAAAAGGGCCCCGTCCAGGGCAAGAGCGGTCAGCAAAGCACATGCACTCAAAGGTTTAACACCTCAATTCATCCTCTTTCCCACCTCTAGATTGCAATCATGACACCTTCGGTCAACGCTTCAGGGTACGCAGGCTCGTAGGGTTTTGGATCGTTTCTCTGATTATTACCAGATGGCTATTCGATTTCAGTTCGGCCTGATCAATCATTGTCATTGGTCATCAGTGTGCATCGGAACGCCCAAAAAGTCCTTGTGGATCGTCTACTTTCGAGGACTCCGTCAATTACCAGCCGCCGGCACCTCCTTCGCCGCCGGCGCCGGGGAATAATCAGTGGCAGATGAAGGATATTCGATGACTCACCGTTCTACATGTATCTACCCCTTCTGATTTGTCCGGTGGACATTTGTTAGGTATAACACGGGTGTCAGGCCGCACTTCAGCCAATAAAACGCTCATTGTCCCCGCAAATTTCAACCAATTGATAACTATGTGTCGACTATTGAAGCCTCGGGTTGCCCAGTGAAATGTTCCTCTTCACGTGATGACTCAACCCATGATCCCCATCGCTCATAAAAACTATGAATATCGTTCAGTCGGCCGAGGCATTCAAGGTTGTCGAAGGAAAGCCTCGATTCAAGTATTTCAAAGGCATCATACGGCTCGAAAACGTCCTACATGTGGCGGAAAGAACCACCCCGTCATGTCTCCGAGCTTTACGACGTACAGAGACCAGAGACGGAAGACAGGGGCCCGAAGATGCAGATCGGTTGGACGTGGTAGCTGAGGTGTAAGATACCTACATCAAGAAAACTAGCCTCGGAGCAGCTGGACTCTGCTTTAAGCTGTACACGTCAACTCTTGCCTACAGGGTCGACCCTCAACATTTAAACAAAGCTGCCTTCGTCTCAAGCGATCGATCACGCGTTGATGACCAAATGAGGAAAATCTCTCCAGGGAATACAATATGCCATCAATCATCTTTAAGCTCTCGGCATCGTCCACAACGATATTACCCCAGCAAACATCATGTTCGATGACGATGGCACCATGTTTCTCATCGACTTTGACAGCTGTCGTTCCATTGGAGAGGAATTGCGCGGGATCAAGAGAACCCATGGATGGCATGACCCAACGGTCATTATCGCACGGAAGAAGAACGATCTCGACGCCTATGCTGAGCTCGAGACGTGGTTATTTGGAACTTTGGCTGACGGCTTCCTGTTCAAGTAGCTAAAGGTTTATCTCATATTATTTCGCAATACAGCGCATGATATCTAGGCTCACGGGTGGTTCTGCTCGCAGTGCTAGAGGACTGCATTGAAGGACTCCAGTCTTTGCACGTTACTGGCTATCACCACAGGACCATACCCTTCCAAAGCTCCATGATAATCGGTGACGACGAGAACTTTTCGCGGTGATCCTTCCTGATTGGTCTCGACCTTGCAATTAGAATCCAGAGAACGGGTGCCTTTGAAGCAAAGGAAATGACGGGTGCGAGGGGCAATTTACATCGCCAGCATCATACTTTCACGCCGGACCTAAAGTCATCCTTCTGGGTGCTGTTCTGAACATGCATTCACTACTATACATGTAGCTGAAGTCACGCTGTACTTGTTGAATCCTCATCAGAGGATATTGTAGGGTCAAGACACCCTTTAGAGGAAGCTCCCATGTTCACATCTCACACATTGCACCTTGCAGTACAAGTACCCTTCATTTCCCATAGCAACTAAACGCTTCCAAAGGATGACGCCGGCGCGGCTAACAATCATATAAATCCTTGATCAAATAGGGCTACTAGATACCGATGCTCAAATCCTATAGCCCCCCGTGATTAAATGATGTCAGTACTCCAAGGGCAATGCTGAAGGCCATCATCAGATTATGTAAACCTAAAGCCTCCTGGGGGCGATTTGGCCGCTGTGTCGACAACGTCACCAGGGAAAGCGCCAGGGACCGAAAAAACGCGCGGATCTTTGGTCTCGAGTGCTTGCGTGTCCTTTGGCTTGACTTCTTGACCATGGCGCCCTCTGAGAACAGGGCGGGGTGGTCGCCTTGCGGGCAAGCCGGCCGCCTTGTCACGTCGGAATTGGCCCCCGGCCGCTCGTCGATGCGGACTTGTCAGTCTGCGCAAGCCCAGCCGATTCAGAGCTATCGGTCCTGGCTGCGGATGGGGATGCGGTTGGTTGAGGGGGACTGGCGTCCTGCCACCGGGTCGTGCGGGAGCTGTGGCGGGTGGGATAGGGGGGATCTGGTGTCGCGGTGTGCTGAGGCCTTCGCCGTCGAAGCATTTCACGAGCATCTGCGCTGCGGATGCTCGCTCCAGGGGATTTGTTCGTGCCATTTCCTGTACGGCAGACATAACGGAGTCGTTGGCCGAGCTTGTAGCCTGGATCACTCGCCTGGCTTCTTCAAGACATGTATGCTCTGTGGAGCGGAATCTCTCTACGTCCATCGTCCATAGCAAGGTAACATAAAGGGACCAGATGTCGGCTTTGTGTGTCTGCTCACCCATCGCAAAGACGTCCTTGCACATCTCTGGAGCCATGTAAAGCGGACTGCCAGCAAAGGTCTTTGCAAGGGCCTGGCGGTTGCTGAGGCCGAAGTCTCCTAGCTGGAAAAGATATGGAGCTTGGCCGGGTTCGGGTTCGGTCTGGGATTGGTAAAGGATGTTCCCGGGTTTAACGTCCCGGTGAACGATACCACGCACCGAGAGGAAATCGAGCGCCTGGAGCAAGTGCTTCAGCATGGTGG